>NAGG01000714.1:0-52571 GCA_003031705.1 Calonectria naviculata | reverse complement strand
CAGCCCACCCCGCGCATGTCTCGCATTTCATCCCCGTCCGTTCCCCTCGCCCCCCCGAGGAGCCCCAGCCGCTCTTCTACCCGTAGTCCCTCTTGCACCCCGGTCCCCGACTCTTTCCGGCCGTCTTCGCACCTTCCGTCCCGGTTTATTCTCTTGCTCTTCCACCACCTCCACCATTTCTTGCTTGGATGACATGGCTCCTGCACCCTGTGAACCGCCTCACTTGCTCACCTTCGGTCTGCTCATCTCTCCATTATCCGCCCACTCTGCCCAACCCCTTAACGGTGCCTGGGTCTCGAGCTGTGCAGGCCCTGTTTCCGTCACCAACGTAATAACACCATTCATGAAAAAAAACCGTCCGACTCACCTTGCATCGTGTCATCCTGTTACTCGCCGTTTTCCCCATGCTCACCTTGACTTCACAATGCGGGAGCCGTGATCCCACGATGAGCCTAGAACCGCTTCCCCGCGGCCCCAGATCCAATGTCATGCTCGTTTACAGCCTCATCAGTGACACCACCCACTCTCAAAATCAGTCTGTATCTTCACATGTCTCGTGTTTTTTCTTCCAATGCTTCCATTTCATACACATACATTTCTACTGGCTCAGCCATACAATCTTATACGTAAAATATAGACAAGACAGCTACAATGACGTCGGGCCCTGCATCCATCCGTCGCCTTCCGCTGCCCTGCTTCCCTGGCTGCAGTAACCCTGACCCAGAACCCTGAACATATCCTAGAACGCCTTACGTACTATTAACGACAACACCAAATCCCATGTCCACCATCTACCAATACCACGCCTGTTTTACGCCTGCAACATGTGTGCATCAGAAAGAGATTCATTGCCCCGAGTTCCTCTGTCCTCATTTCACACCCCCGCCTTCTCTCCGCCTCTTCTTGTCTTGCCTGCCTCGAACACATGGGATGCATGGTAACATCTCACCATATTGCCGCCTGGTCCGCATCAAATCGCGACAGCTCTCGTCCCGCATCTTCCAGGTCCTTCTTCGCCTTCATGCGCATGTAAAAGATTGGGCAGTCTTTGCTACTGCAGATAACCTCGCAGTGCATGCTCCCCTGGCACCGCTGGCACTGGGTCCACAGTCTCCCGAACCGCACCTCCAAATCCGACACGCGATCAAGAGTCTTCTTGTACAGCTCGCCGACACGCGGCGCGCAGTTGGAACACACCGCCCCCTCCTTTTCATCTTTACCCGTCAACGGCTTCTTGCAACCCATGCACGTCTGCGTCTTCTTGGCGAACTTCATGAGACCCCCCACTGTAGGAGCCGCAACCGAAATCGTCCGTGTGTGGTCCCCAGTGAGTAGAGACTTTGCCTTAGTCTCCCCGAGAATCGGCTCGAAAATGCGCCCCAGTGGCTTAGCTAGCTGGTTGTCCAGGTAGTAGCGCGTGTCGATGGGGACGTTGTTCTCCAGCACGTAGATAGGATCCTCCGACTTCTCGAAGTTCTTGGCCCCCGCCGCACCTCGGACCATGACGTAGGCCACTCGGTCACCGAGTCCCGGCGCCGAGCCTGCATCTCGCTTCTTCATGCGCTGGGCTAGTTCGACGTGTGCCTGCTTTGCGGCATAATCGTCCTTTGTGAGCGCTTTTGTGATGACCAATTTCGACATGTCGACCTTATTTTGCAGCAGATCTGCAATCGTCTCCTTGACATATCTATTTTGCCGCCGTTAGCATCCCAACCTTGAGTTCGATCATATTCGGACCGCAATCGGAACTTACTCTTGCGCGCCTTGCACGTCCCGGTCAATCAATATCATTCGCAGCACCTTCTCAATCACCGTTTGCACCAACAAACAATTGTCTCGTCGCACCGTTTCAATACCCTTTGTGTCCATCTTGTCGTACTTTTCCGGCTTTGTCCAATACAGTCCTGCATATCGCTTCTTGTTGATGAGAAGATATGGGAAGTACACCTTCTCGAATTCGAGTTTGATTGGCTTGATGAACTTGTCAGAAACGTATTTTGAGGCCTCTTCTCCCAGTTTCATCGCTTCCTTTAGATCGCCAGTGCCGAATTTGATCATGACCGAATCAGTATCACCGTAGATGACCTGGGCATCATGCGAGTAACCGTTCGCGATACAGTATCTCTTCTCCACTTCATCCTTGGTCTTCTCAATCATCTGTCGTCCGAAACTTGTCGTGCTACTGGCAATCGCAAGACATGGTAGCTTTCCGGTTGTAGCACCTGTCAATCCGTACACACTGTTTGCGCTGATCTTCAAGGCCAGTTGACGACCGTTCAACACGGCCTTCTTGAATGGGTCAGTTTCGATGGCCAGTTCACGCTTGGCTTGCTTTCTTGCAGACAAAAGTTCTTCCAGAATCTGTGCCAATAATCCCTTTCTTTGCTTCACCGTCACAAAGGTGTCATTGTTGGGTGTGACGATATAGTCCACATCCTTGACCAATTTAAACGCCTCGATTGCTGTCTTGTCCACCAAAGTAGTATAGCAGAGGTTGTGTGCCTGCATGATACTAGGGTACAGCGAAGCAAAATCGAGTGTAGCGATGGGAACATCATAGTAACCTCGAGTAGGCTCAATGACAGTTGCACCTTCGTATTGGTCATCCGACTGTTCTGACTTGAGATTAGGGATGACAAGTTTCTGTTCCAGCGCCTTTCGGAAGAGTTGACTAATGAACTTTACTTGCTGTCCTCGCGAGAGCAAGAAGTTGAATGGTACACCTGTGACTCTGGCCATTTCAGTGTAGTTTTCCAGGCAGGAGAGCTTATCCATCAATCGTTGGGGTAGGTATGCATCCTTCAAACAGTACAACGCAAGACGTCGACGAGATTCAGGTGTGCCATTGAATAATTCGGTGATCATCGTATGGTGGACATCCTCCTTCTGCTCGCCCAGGAAATGCGCCGACACAGAGTTCAAGGTGTAACTTCGAAGGTGATGGTCACGCTGGATCAATTGCAGAAGATCAAGCTGCAGTCGGCCGTTAGTGTTGGTAGCTTTAGTGTCTCGGTTGCCCATTTGCTTGCTGGAAAAGTTCGTCTCCTTTGCTCGGGAAGGAACGCTGGGGATACGAGTCCAGTAGTCGAACCCATTGACCTTCAAATGTTTGGCTCTATCCAATAGGTATGGGAAATCGAAATTGGCAATGTTGTATCCAGTGATGATATCCGGATCAACCTCGACCAGAAACTTCTGCCAATCGCTGAGCATCTTTTCTTCCTTTTCGAACTCAAGGACTTCGGTGGCCACGATAGAGCTCGTCTCTTGTAAGCAAAAGACATTTCGAACAAACGGTTTCTTCTCTCCATATTTGGTGACAATGTTGGCTATTTGGATGACAGGGTCATGAGTCGCTTCAGGGAAGATTCCTTTTCTACCAGCGCATTCGATATCAAACGATAGGATTCGGAGGGGGGCCATCTTCGACCATTCACCCACGGGCTTATGCGCAACAAGATCGAGATAGTTTACTTCGGCCTCGATCTGACAGTTGGATTGTCGGTGTTGTTCGGGGATGAGCTTGAAAGTCTTGGCAGGTGCTTCTACCCATGACATGCCTTGAACCTGCCAAAAGTTGTTAGTATATATGTAATCATCGTTTTGGAGATCGAGGAGCATTACATGACAATCTACCATGAATCGGAGGACATATTGAATGTTGTCAAATGTCATAATCTCCTGACCACCTGTCTTCCACATGCGTTTCCAGTTTGCATTTCCGCTTTGAATCGTCGATCGAACTTTACCGATAAATTTTGGGTCTGTGACTGTGACCTTGAGGTAGGGCTTTGCGGTGTTGCCCTGGAAGCCATAGATGTTTTCCCTCATCGCCATAGTTACCGAGTGAATCGTCGGTTGGTGCTGAGCAATTTGTGTTTCAAGATAGGCCTTGAAGGCAGCACAATCTTGCGGTTGAAAATCGACAGGTGCAGGAACATATAGGTAGTGTTTAAAATCTGTCACATGCAACATGACAGAGTTGCCCTGCTCTGTGACACCAAACAGCTTCACGGTAGCTCTCCCACCGTGGAGTGTGCCTTCCTCAGCCTCGATAGACTGGAAGCACAGGCTATCGCGCTCCGGGACAAAGTCCACTACAGGCGGCCGCGCCCATGCCTGATCCTTCTCTGTGTTGTTGCGTTTCGCCTCTGAAATGTCTTGGCTTAACTTCTCCAGCACCTCAGACTCGAAGGCGCTCTTGGGCTGGCTGGACAGCAACTTCGATCGGTTATCATTCTGGGAGCTGCTAAATCGTTGAGCAGGTGAGGATGAGATTGTCTCGACCTTGCGCTTCTTGGCGGATGATGGTGTGGACGGGATATTCTGGCGGGTGAGGGACTCGCCCAACACACGCTTTTGGGGAAGGACTGCGCTCGTCATGGCGTCAAGGGCGTGCGCTGTGGGGTGGAGGAGAGAAGGGTAGAAGGGAAAGCGATTTGATTAAAAAAAGATATAAACAATTTTAGAGTCTTGTCGTCATGAAGAAAGGTGCTGACAGACGATTTTGCCAATTGTTGATTTGGGGTTGAGGCTGTTGCTTCAGGAACAATTCTGCACGGGTCCAGCATGGACGAAATGAACGACACGACTTTAATTGATCAGCACCGCGAAAACGCGCCTCAACTCGAACGTGACGTGACTGCCCCACCTAGTCATAATGGTAACACGTGACCTGGCGTCTCAGTGGCTGACGCACATCTTGCATGTGGCTAGACCGTCACCATGTGGCTCAGCAACCTGGCTACTGGTCCGTGCCTGGTCGCTCACTGCAACCTGCTCAAGCCAAGGCTAACAAGCCTAGGTGAGTTCGTGTTTTTGCTGGGCGTGGCCGCGGCCTGTTCCTTCACCTCCAGCATTGTTCCAACGTCAACAAATCCCAGAACAAAGGGAGCAACCGCCCTCGCCACGGCTTCGGCCAGCTCCAGTAACTACTAACCCATAGCAGCTTCAGCATAGGATTTCACTTTCGGCTCGATTTTCACGGTAGCTCTGCGTATTAGAATCGTCGCCTTGATATCGCGACAGCTTGACATAGGGATAGGTCCTGGCTTGTTTGATATACAAAAACAACATACACCAACGTCGGCCACTCTACCAGGTGCTAGCCCCTCTCCACACCAATATGCCATCAACTCCAGTCAAGTCTACTACGCTCAACGGCCCTCCTGTCACCGACAGCCCCGGCACATGGAGACATCCTCGACTAGACGAAATCACCAGGCGGCGCAATGCGACCACCTTTTCTGAGAAAAACGTGCGCCAGATAGCATACAACGTGGTTGGTCTCTTGGGTCTCTGGTCGGCCCAATTGCTCGCAAAACTCAACTTTGGGTCTCAAGTGTAAGGCTTCACCTCATCCGCATACCGCAGAAGCCCCCATCGCTGACTCCCTTGCCTAGGTTCCCCCCCTCCATTAAGCTATACCTTAGCTGGGCGTGGTTCATTTTCCAACTCGTTCCCCTCTTTAATATCAGCATCGCATGCCTCCCTCTTATCCGACCCAAGGATGATCTCTCCGACATTCCTCTTACCGCTGCCCAGCGCAAACTCTTGAACCTTCCGCCCACCTCTGGCGCACCAACCCCCGATGCCAAATTCAGCACTCCTCCCCGATACTCTCGTACCCCCTCGTTAGCCGGATCTATTGGAAGCAGAGGGAGCTATAACAGCTCACCCCTATCCGGTCGTGGCAGCCCTGCCATGCCGAATACTGGCTCGCCGCTTGGCAGCCCGCTTTTCCAGAAAAGCGTCAACGGTTTTGGAAATGGCCGACGATCGTCTATCGGCTCTGGCAGCCCTTTTTCTGCCAGCACTTCTACCAGCTTATTTCCTGAGATTGCCTCGCCAAGCCCCTCAGGAGGCAAGCGAACGAGCGTTGGGCTGAACAACAAGTGGCTATATGAGAAGGGCAGGCGATCGTCCGGCAGCGCCTGGGCGCACTAAGTAGTGGGTTAGTGTCGCAATAGAGAAGCATGTCTGAGAAAGCATCCTATTTAATGGAAATTGGATTAGGGGGTTAAAAGAGCGGTCCAAGGCGTTTCTTGTATCGGATGCCCTCTTGGTCGTGCCACCCGCATTGATGTCTGCGGCTGATGGCGTTTCGTATACGATCTCATTGGGAATATGGCATTTTCGGAATACCTAATGTTGAATTGTCCAATTTTGTTGGTGAACGAGCATAGGATGAGCGAATCATAACGTATATACGACTAAGGAGTTCGTTAATGTATTCATTATGTGGCAATGATGAGATTCCATGTTCAAAACTCAAGGGCCCTGATCCTATACTTTCGCGGTGAACTTTTCCCCGCGCATTTCTCGTTTCCATTATTGAATCAATTCCTCCGTTGTCGCGAAGAAGACGTTCAAATCATCGAAATGAAACCGTCCAGTCTAGCTTTTTTTTCTCTGCGAGTCATCGGCATATCTATATTCGCATCAGATAACCATAAGAGAATGTTCAACGTTATTAACTGAAATGCGCATTTCAATACACTCGCCGCCCTACAAACAGTCGTGCCAACTTTGGCATTGCTGCCCCGTCCAATGCTTTGTCTGGCAATGCAGGGCACAATCTTCAACATAGCCACGAGTGTTGTGACAATGCAGGCTTTATTTAACTTTGTAATGATAACCATCGGTAATTTAAAGACTCTAGAAAATCCAGTCGGTATTACTGCACGGCCTGCATGCACAGCTAGCAGAGGTGACGAGCCTACAGCAACAAGGTCAGGTTAGGTGGAAAGAATACACATGAAAATAAAGACAAGTATGGCCAAGTATCTAAGGACACAAACGATAGAAGACCAAATAAGTCTGAATAAAAACAAGAGCGCGTAGATTGCAGCATCATAACAGAGTCTTGCATTTGTCCTGAGAAATTCACCAGCTTACTATACATTTTCTCGGTCGATTCCATTGCAATTTACATCTGGCAAGGGCGGGCATCTCAAGGTCACTGAAGGAAAAAAAGATTCGGTTGATATTGTGCCAGGTACCCAAGTCATACAGTATTAATAGGGGTTCCACCACTTAGCCATGTAGCCACAGTCAGCAATCTATGAGGCATAATAGAATCCTCCCCCTTGTCACACGATACTTCAAGATCAATCATATTTGTGACACTTCACCACCAATTTCAAAACGGCAATGTGTCAACCAACCGAAGATCCAAACTGTGGAAAATCACACCTATAATCTATACCGAATAGTCATGGTTTCATTAATTTGGCCCCGATTGATATCTATAGTGATTCTCAAACAGCAGCCTTATGACCGTGAACGCCAACGCTGTGCAATGCAAAAGAGCCTCCATTTCCTGGGTTAACAGCGCATTCTTATCCGAATCTCCCCATGCTCTCAGTAGTAGTAATGTTTATCCAACTCGATAATGATTCGCATAGATCTCATACGTGCCACTCTAAGAAGACTTAATCGTTCCAAGCTCGCACCAATCGTTGACGGGCTATTGACATGTTAGTTTTACTGCATTTTCTGTTGTGTCAGCGGAATCAGGGGTACTTACAAGACAACTGAGATACTTGCACCATGAGCAGGTTTTGCGCGAGACATAAAAGTTGTTCAAAAGAAGAATGAAAACGATAATGATCGTGACGAGCATTCCGGCTCGGACAAGCCACCAGATCCACCAGAGAGGCTTGCGGCCCTTGAAAAAGCCAACCGGGTTCTTGAAGAAAGGAGGGGGTGTCTCAGTAGTGGCGGGCGAGACAGCGGTGTAAGACAATTCCTGGCCCATCCGTTTTCGAAGAGAGTTGGGCGAGTGGAGGACACACACTCCAAGAGCAAGGCCCATCAAGAAACCACCAATATGGGAGAAGTTATCTAAACCAGGTAAAAGTCCCAAAACGAAGGAAATGATCATGTCGACAAGGATGAACAAGAGATCCTTGACTGGGTTCCTACGCTCCTTCCAAGAGTATAGCAAGTCTAGAAGAGTGAGAGCAATGATACCGAAAAGAGAACCGGAGGCACCGGTCGAGGCAATGCCCGGAGCAGCATAGTTACCACCCATGACGAAGCCAAAAATACCAGCGCTCACATATACCAGGAAGAAACGAATCGACCCAATAGCCATCTCCATTTCCTTGCCGATAGTCATTTGCATCAGAAGATTAAAACCAATGTGGATCAGACCAGCGTGCATAAAGATGGGGACGATAAAGCGCCACCACTGATTGGGCTCGGGTGACTGGTCGATACTGCCGCCGGGCTTAGGGTCGGGGACGTTGTCTCCAAAACCACAAAGGATGCTGAGAGGGCATGCCTCGTCACTCTTGGTCGCATTCGGACAAAGGAAGCTGACTCCGTTCTTGGAGTTCTGGATACCGTCCACATTATGCATGCAGGGGACATAACGGGCGCCCATGTTAATGAGGACCTGAGTCGAGGGGCCAATCATTGGGTTAAACGAAGGCTTGATCATGATGGGGGAACCGGTCATGGTAGCTAAGACATGTCAGTGCTTTGTTCAGAAGCCGACTTCAACGCCAAGATACTCGCAACATACCATTTTTCACAATCTCTCCGATAAAAACGCCAACCTGGGCGAGAGAAAAGATGTAAACAATCCAAGGGATACGCTTCTTGTCGGACCCAAACATTCCAAGCTCGCCCAATCTCACTTTGCCCTTGTTCTTGTTCTTGTTCTTCTTGGCACCTGCAGCCGCGCCCGGGGCGTCATAAATGTGATCATTCATGTCTCCATCTTTGTTAGGTCGGTCTTGGAGAGGAATGTCTTCAACACTGGTCGCAGCGGGCTGGCCGTGAGCGCCGGTAGCAGCGTGGCCGTAGTAGGTCGTATCCTGGTGATAATATTCCTGCTGAGAAAGGTCACCCGATTGGGCGCCCGGAGCTGGTCTCTGATTCATCGGGTATGCGTTGTCGTCGAAGACGGTGTCGAACGGTGATGGGCTGGTTCCGGGGTGCTGATTCACGGGGCTGTTGCCGGTATTATTGCTGCTGTAAGGGGTATCGTGTGCGGCGGCGGCGGCGGCGCCTTGCTGTGGGAAGTTGGGAGCTGTGTAAGATGCCTGGTAGGGGGGAGCAGGCGTGGATGACGGCGATGGGGTGTGCCCGGCTTGTTGGTACGGCCCAGGGGTCTGGGTGCTAGTATAGGGGGGTTGTTGATCGGATTGCTGGTATGGCCCAGGAGTCTGCGTACTGGTGTACGGGGGCTGCTGATGCCCATGATAGTAGTCGTAGGAAGCCATTGTTTTGGAAGAAAGATTGGCGGGCTCGAAGAAATGCGAGGAAATGGCCCGTTTAAAAAAAAAGGAAAGGGGAAATAAGGGCCGAGGGTGCTAAGGCCGCGGCCGGAGCCCTTTAGCTGGAACGTGGAAAATAGATGCGGAAATACGCAGATGCGATCGGTTCGATGGGCGGCTCGATGGTTCAGATGGCACGGGAAATGAATTATAAAGAGAGAGAGAAGTGTGAGGCGTTGGACGGGCGTTTGAGGTTTCAAAAGAAAGCAGAGCTGCAGCAGTGGTGGCTGGCTGGGGGTGCTTCTGGTGACCAGTCTGGCGCCTGAGGCTGCTGAGGGTTACAGGGAACCGTCAATGAAGGCGGAGGCGCAGGGCTGGGCGCGCAAAAAAAGTGAGGGTACGAGGGTCTAGGTGACGTTGGCCCCAGAACAAGGCAGCTTGGGCTTGCAGGGAGGCTGTAATTCGACGGATCAGCGATCAGAGGTGCTGGCGACGCATCGGAATAGCGGGCCCCCGGCAAGGCCGCAGCGAAACAGTCTCGCCTACTACGCGTGTACGTACCCGAAGTCTGCTGAATACCTAGGTAGGTGGTCGTGGCAACGATCCGGTGGTTTGACAGGACAAACCAAACGAGGGACGAGAGGCAGGAGGAGAAGGGGAGGAGGGGGGGAAGACAAGAATGGGCTACACCAGGCTGGCCGAGGGCCGCCTCTTTTCTATCCTTCTTCTTCTTGGTAAACCTTCCCTCCTCACCGGTTCGCCTCTCAGCGCTCACAGCGCTTCTGCTGTCTCCATCACTGCTGACTTTGACGAGGCATGGTGACGTGCAGTGCTGGGGCTGTGCTTATGGAACAAGCAGAGGGGAGTCGATCAGGGTCCCAAACCGGTTTAGCCCGCAACTTGGCCCCGTTCCGGTTTTAGAATCTCACTGCACTTGGCTGTCGAAGAAGCAGCAGCAGGCACGGAAGTCGTTCAGGACGACGCGACGGCGCCTTATGTGTACGTATGTACATCCACCAGGTTGCCTCCATCCCGCCATGGGCCCAGCACCCGACACGTTGTTTGGTTCTCACCAGGCATGGATTCACAACCCTCGTCGCCACATGCCCAAGACAGATCTTGACAGCCATGGTGCTTTCGCAAGCTTCTCCACTGAAAGCCGCCATGACGCTATCTCACGGGATCCAGTTCCTTGTCATGCTGAATACTCACGTTGAAGGGATCATCCTACCTTATACCTACGCAAGCAGGCGGAGCTGATGTCCTTGGCTGCTACAGGAAGGGTTCAGCTGAGAATTTTGTCTCTGGACAACGTACCCCTCAACCAGGGAGATGGTGTACATTTCGTAAAAGAAAAAAGAAAAGAAAAAACATGAAAGCTTCTTTCTCGTTTCCGTCTCCAAATGGTTCATGTCCTTGCTCATGTCGCGTTTTCCGCATCTCTCAAACGACATCCACTCATGGCGACACTCTATGTTCTCTCTGCGACCCGTCCTGTTTCAAGTAATATGACAATTTATGTGGCCAGTTCACTCACAGGGAAAAATGCGCGCATAGAGCCTTGTCAGTTCCCGTCACTTGACTCTAACATGTTTCTTTTTTAGCCTGGCCAGTCCCCGTAATTGGTAGTTCGTCTATCAATACCTTTCACAGCCATGCCATGCCCACCCCGAACCATGCTCGGATCCATCCCTTTCCATCTGATCTTTTGCTCCATCCTCAAGTCCAGCCCACTCTTAGGGCTACGGGATACGGTCTCGTTCGCTTCACTCGCACCCACCGCGCCGTGAATGCGCGGGTGGCTGAACCTCGACCAAGCCACAGGCTTGCATTTTGGCCCCATGGCAACAAGACAGAGCCACGCTCTGGTGACGAATACACCCCGTATTCAGCACACTTGGGTGGGGTCGCCAGATTCCCCAAGCTTCTTTTTGTGTTCGTTGCTGCTTTGCCGCTCTTCATTTGAACCCAGTTAATTTGATTAATCATTTGTTAAACTTTCGACCCATGAACTTCTCATGCCTTGAGAAAAATAAATAAACAGCAACGCTTTGTCATTCGTCCACTTTTTTTTCCCTTCCCTTTCGGATCTACCGGGCGGGAGTTAGGACCGTTGAGACCCCTAACCGAATTTAGTGACAACCCGACTCGGGTACGGCTAGGCGCTTCAATGGAATGAATTATCGTTCGGCGGCGTCCAGACCTCAATTTTATTGTGATTACCCGGATCCCAGTAGCCGAAAATTGCCCCATACTCTAGGAGTCAGGCTGGTCCCGACTCGAACAGAATCCGTAAAAAGTCTCCGACTGGGTCTTTCGTAATCAAAGCGTAAAGGCAAATCACGAAGCGCCCAATTGGTACCATTACATTACTTCAGCCCATCACAGTTGCCAGATGACATTTCTAAAGAGGTATTCAACTATGTGTACAAATTCCCGCCCTTTTCCCCTCGTACATTTTGCTACAGCAAACTTCGTCGTTCGCTAGGCCTTCTCTTGGCCACATTCAGCATCCTCATGTTCCCCAATTCGTCGTAAATAGTATGGTACAGGTGGTTTCGTCGTGTTCATGCTATCATCAACACCGGCTCTGGTATCGATAACGCGGTGCTGGTGTTTTGTCGGTTCTCCGCTCGCTCATTTCTTCTCCGTTGGTGCGGCATCGCTAGCCTCGCCTTCCTTCTTTGATTTCTTGTAGTCACCGCTAAACACTTCCGCCACTTGTTCCATGATAATATCACCAAATCCCTTCCCCTCTGCAAACTTCTTGCGGTGCTCCTCGGCTCGCTTCTCCCGCCAGTCCTCGTCCTCATTGCCCATCCATGTGTCGTTGAGCACCTTGGCCAATCCTTGCTTGTCTTCCGCTGCCTTCTTCTTCTCCGCAGCCTCACGCTCGCGGTGTTCACGGAGAAGTTGTTGTGTACGCTTAGCACCCTCGGGGAGGTCAGTTCCAAACATGGAACCCATGCGACCACCAAACCGCGCGTATATGGATTGACCGGTGTATTCGTAGGCAAGCTGGTTCGTACAGAGGGAGAAGGTTCCCATGAGTACAAAGAACCTGATATCCATCTTTCGAGGTGGCAACGCCATCACAATGGGCGCAATGATAGCACCGGCAATAGCTGAGTTGTGGATAAAGGCATTGCGCGGAGGCAGGGGATGGGCATCATCTTGTGACATTGTGAGAGAGCGTGCGGCGATAGTGTTGGGTATTGGAATTGCTTGAGTACAGTCAATCTCTTCGGGGAGGGGTGTCGTCGATCGGCGAACGTCGATTCTCGTCAATTTTGAGGATTGGTTTGGTGGTGTTTTGCGCAGATTCCAGACAACTTTTTCCAAATCCACCTCGAGCAAGGATCCACTGGCTACTCAAAGTTTCGGTACTTCTACTTACACCAAATATATGAGGTGTTAAATGTACCCCATCCAATACATGGCAAAATAAAATAACTTACCCTATATCTCTTTTTTTCTGGAATCTGTTTCCTGCCATCAGCAACATTCACCTTGGGAATGATATTAATTGGGGATAGGGAATAATGAATATTCAATTTTTAAAATATATATATATATATATATATGTAAATGCTTTATGTAGGTTTCAAATGTCGTAGGTTATGCTACTATTGCATTTCAAACTGATCTTGACATGCGAACTTTCTTTCTATTTACCGTTCGTTTTCCTTCATAAGAATATGTTCGCCCCCAAAACTACACTGGAACAACACACCACCAAGAGATACATGAATACACAATAAAAAATCTAGGGTTTATCTCAACAATACTCAGCATAGCGGGGAAGCACGCATGTGCGATGGTCGATCTATAACCGAAAGTCCTGGAACTGACATGAACTAGAACGGACACTGTTACAAATCACAAAGTGGAAATATCAAAGATATCCGAAATAAACCACATTCAACCGAAAGGTCGAATCTCAAATGTTTTCCCATCAAATTTTTTATTTGTGCATACTGACTTTAGTCTCCCAGGAAATGAAAGGCGGCCGTGTAGTACGGGGTTACAATACTGATATTGTTAACCGTCTGTAATGATTGCACTAAGAATGTGCCCCTGGGATAACCGGCATTATAAGAGCCTCTACATGTGAAGGTGACTGTGGATTGACAACACGGAAGATGCAATGGAAGGATGCAAGCCGGAAAGGTTCACAGGAAACACCGAGGGGGCATCAAGTTAATGGAAATTAAACTTGACTCTATAACGCGTGAAAAAAAAAGAAAACCAGGAATTTCATCACACATGATCCAGGGTTTGGACGGACAATGGACTATTTGCGTAATTTGACGACACAGTCCTGTTTTGTCCAACTTCTACTCTCATCTCCAAACGACTAAGCGGTGATAGAGTAGCAACCCGAGGCTAAATATAGAATGCTGGATACCGAAAGAATGCCCCATTAAAGCCCAATCAGTACGCAAGAAAGAGAGAAGGATCATGATCCCCAAACGCTTCTAACAAGCCGGGCAACACACAACTACGAGAAAGTACCCATACGAATCGGTTTCCACCGCAAAACGTAACCACTGGATCATCGCAACCTCCGTAGTTTCCGGACCGCGACGCGCAGAGTGATTGGCGTAATCATGGAAGTCCACGGAAACAACCCGTAGGATTGCTCTTTGCCCCATATGTCGGTCGTCGGTAAACCCGTAAGGCTATTGGCCCCTGCCATCCTCTACCGATACAGGGAACTTTTTGCCTGGCCTTTCCCAGCGCAAACCGGGGATGGATTCCCGGAAGCCCCTCGTGAACATGCATTCATGGACATATGGTGGTGTCATAATCTTTCGGTCTAGCCTAGCCGTAAGGCGGGAGGGTCCCCCAAACCAGAATAGGAATCTGAGTTGATTAGCGAGTCTTACGGTCCTGAAAAGAGATGAAGTTAGACTCTTGAACAGAGAAGGAGGAGTTTAAAAGTACCGTGCAGCTGCACAGCCTTCGCTCCCTCCACAGGGCCCCTCCTTCACCGAGGTTCAACACATCAGTCCGGGGGTGAGTAGGTGCTCGCCAGGTGGAGGGCATCGGTACATTTCCACTGCAGACTACAATTCCCCCTGCTGAACAATCACATGTTCCTCATAGATGTGTTCCCCATGGCATTAAGCATGGCGGATAATGCCGTGCGGGTCTCCCACGAAGGATGGCAATGCACCTCAAGTATGAGAACTGCGCATGTAACATTAGCGTGGCCTCGCAGGGCGATCACAGGCACAGACGGCTCATTACGTGGACAGACAGGGGAGCTGTTATTTGCTGACCGACAGTTTTATCTTGATGCAGGGCTTCAAGAAATCAGGCATCACATGCTTTGACCGAGCACAGAGAAGACATCAACGCACGATTGTCCAGCCCTAGAATCCTTTTTCAAAAAGTCGGACCCATTCGATCCCAAATAGGAGTGGTGGCACGCTAGACAGCCTGGAATTAATACCGAAAGAGCATAAGCCAGGGGAAACTGGTCAGGTTGCCGGTTTGTCTGGGGAAAGCCAGGAACGGGATTTGAATCTCGCCCCGCCCCGATTACGGGATTATAGGAAAACATATGCCAATACTTGTGGCAAGGTTCTGACTTGTTTGGGGCAGCCGTCCTTGCCCTGCAAAGACCATAGCCGGCGCTAGGTGTTGCTCAGGCCCGCTGCCGTGTTCTGATGCAGTTATCTCGGAAAGATTGGGATCCGCTCGGTACATTTTGGCGGGGAGGACGAGCGGTAGGCAAGAAGTCATGATCCCCGTCCCCCATTCCGGCCGAATGAGGCTGAGAGTGTAAATAACACGGCAATAGGAAAACAAGCACGGAGATGGTGGGTATGCGGTAAATTTGCTATGTGGGATGGTGCGCACCTACTTCTTGCCTAAAGAATTGAGAGAAGGCCAAGGCGATTCCAATTCATGATTGGGTTGACGTGCTTGCGTGAATAACAAGATGATAAACCTGCACGTCACTATTTAGTGACTTCTTGGATTTTTTTCTCTCCCGAGCCAGCTCGGAAAATCACAGATAAAGCGAGACCAGGGCGATGTCATTCCCCTGTCGGATTGGCCTTTTGTAGGACCTCCTGTTTCGCTGCGGCTGTCCCAAACTTAGTTCCGTGCCAAGTTCGTGTACTTCGCCGACACAGAGGCGCTACGCAGCCCAACCCACGTCCCCCCCAGCTTGGCTTCTTCTGTTACCCCTGATGGGCGAGCGCATAACTACGTAAGACTTGCACGTGCGCGAAACCGGGCAATTGGGATCAAATCCTTCCGGCAACCCGTTACCTGGAAAGTTTGGACCTGCAACCCGGTGGAGATGTGAACAAGATTGAAGGGCACGGGCGGTTCCTCTGTGGCTGCGCCACTGGTATCCAACAGAGTCGCGGCATCAAGAGACTGACGTTACTTCGTTCGTGGCAGGGGTCTTCAACTACCGTGGATGCGACGATAATCAGAAAACACCTGTGCTCACCAAGGGGTTAACTCCTAGGATCATGCCGACGGAGACGGAGACGGAGACGGAGTTGGCGACGGAGTTAGATATGGAGCATAATGCTATTTTTGTTTGGTTTATTAATTTTCCTCACGTTTCTCCATTGAAATTTGATTCTCGAGAACGGTTCAACGGCTGGCGAACGTGTCCTCGGAAAATCCAACCTCTTTTTGCCAATGCGGTAACACGGCAAGCAAACAATGTTTAGAGCCCTTGGCTGCAGGGTGGCGTACCCGAGTCCTGGGGTTATCAAGCCACACATTGTCTGGAGAGTTGGGGGAATTAATAATTCTGTTGCCTGGAGGTTTGGCCGAGCCTACTACCTATGCACTAAACTGGATGGGATGCGAAATCAGCCTCTGTGAGCTCGGTAGGGACCGACCCCAACCGTGTCCGGCCCTAACCCACGCCATACCGACAGAGCCAGCAGGGTTCTGGGGGTTCAGCGACTCACTCTGGTGTCATGGATCACCACCCCTGAATCATGATCTCGGGGGGTTTTTGGGGTGCCTTGACATGATTGATGTTCGGAGTGCGGATCTGGAGAGAGGGCTTCTCTTGTCAAGGATCCTGCTTCATGCCGAACGCCCATGTTACATTCAGCTACCTGGTTCGGCACAGGGAACACGCATCCGCTCCCGCCAAAAGGAGGGCCTTTTCTTTTTTGTCCCAGGGGATTTGGACTGACACGCATGGTTCTCAGAAATCTGCATGTAGGTTCTTTGAAACCTTTCTCACCTTTCCCTGGTTTTCTTGCCTTACCCCGGATATGCATTTCTAGTTTTCTACCACTACCACATCTGGTAATTGAGACTACATGCCCCCCCCCAAACTCTGCCATACTCAGCACGTGTGTCCTTTCCAAAGCGCGTCAAACAGTGGCCGCGATGTGCTTGGGACGCCTCAATTTGACATGCCCCACCTGTCCCGGCAAAATGCCGCGGTCTTTGGCGCTAAGCACGTTTAAACAGCCCGATCGAGTAGGAGGGCCCACTGACGGCCTGACGCCATGGCCTGGCGCCTTTTGGACCGACTAGCAAGTTGATAGCAAGGCCAGGCTGCGGCTCCAGGGCCATCAATCAACCTGTAGTGTGCGTGCACCAACCAAGCCAAGGTAGTACAAAGAATATTGAGGCTTGTTTAGCCCCAAGATTGTTAACTTGAAGGCCTTTCTTTTTTTGCTTTTTGTATGGTTTCTTTTCTTTTCTCGTTACCTTATTCAGCTGATGACAAGACAGACTTGCATCTGCATTATGCACTAAGCTGCAGCCGGGTACCTGCCTACCCCCTTGGAGAGGGAATAATAACAAACCGGCGGGCTATATGATGGTTGGCATGTTTGTGTGCACTGTTATATGGACCCCCGCTCAATGTGGAATGCCTATTTTCGTAGAATTCAATGGGTAGCTGTCTCTGGTTTGATGAATGGGAGAGTCGAAGCTGGCAAAGGTCCCATCCACGTCACATATAGCGTGGTTCCCGAGTGGACTCTTTGACTATGTGCAGGCCTAGGTTGGGCGTAGGGCGGTGGGTGGATCCCCCGCCATCGTGGGACGAGAGAAAAGTTGGCGGGACGAAGAGCCCCTACCAGTGCGGTGGGCCGGCGAGCGGATGCCTGCCAACCTGGAGGAAGGATGGATGAATGGATGGGCGGATGGAGGGGACCGCCGCCCGAGCAGCCAAGACTCCCCTACTAAATCCCACTGATCCACTAATGGGATCCCACTACAGCCACCTGCCTACAAGCTACCACATACCATACCTTCCCTGCACATCCATGCATCCATCTTCACTTCACCTCCTGCTTCGGCTGACACATTTGTAGCCGTCGTGGACTTGCTCTGTCCTGGTTGGTAGCGCCCTCGCGCTCGGCGCCTACTTGCTGCAAAGGGGACAGTCCATCCCGTGCCACACCAACGCCACGGCCATATCCATCTCCCTCGCCATTCTTGGCATCGGTATATGACCATATCATTCTGGGCAATGCATCTCGTCTTTTAACCCTACTGGTCCACGGCCAATTTCTTCGTTTCACCAGATATCCCGTCCTTGTTCTTACATCCCCCTTGGCGCCGTTGTACCCCAACTTGGCCTTGTTTGTTCTTGTTTCCCCCAGCGTCGCCCTCCTCTTCCTGTTTTACATTCGCCCTTTTCCCAATAACCCGGTCTGTGGCATACGTCTCGCGCCCAACAGACGGACTGTGAGACATCTCGCCAGCGGGGGGCGAAAGCGGATTTCTGGCGGACTTTGCTTTCCGACCCCAACTCCAAACTCCAGACTGCAACCACATCGGGGATTCCGACCCGCTTCACCAAGGAAACAGGGGCCTGTCAGACCGTTGCGCTGCGCCCATGATCCTTTACCAAGCTTCTTATTTTGTTTCTACGAGTTTCTCAACACGGAAAAGTCCAGACCTTCACCTCGTGATTAATACCGGCTCGCTTCCCCACCTTAAGTGCTGTCTGCCCACTAGAGCAACTCTACAGTTGGGATCAGGGAGACATTGTGTGGTTGTCATATTGAATCCCTACACCCCAAACACAACTGTCATCGATCCTTAATCAAGCGCCCTCGTCTATTGTCGCCTTCACATGTCCCATTGGGTTAAAGATGAGTCCAAGTCGCCCCTGTCGCAGGCGACTCCCTTGAGTACCACGACGACCGGGGCGTCAAGCGTGATGACACCGACAACTGCCCACTCAAACCCTTTCCTGTACGGCCAGCAAGTTGGCCAAAACTACATCCAGGGGATTTCTGGGAGTATGTCGATAAACACAAACCCTAACTATCTTGACCCGAATTCCGACCTTGGGAACCTCTCGCCTATATCCACCAACACACCCAACACGCCCAGCAGCACCACAGGCCCCCCACCTCTCAAATCTGCACCGTCAGCTCCCATTTCTCCTGCTTCATCTGCTATCGGAGGTGCTACTCCCCCTGAACTCACATCGCAACCTAAGACGAAGCGTGTGCGAACCAGCAAACCTAAGGTTAAGACGGGGTGTACAAACTGCAAGTATGTAGCCCCCGCATTCCCCGTGTCGAACCCCTCCAAAAACTCACCCATATCTACAGACAGCGGCGTATCAAATGTGACGAGGCCCGTCCGGCTTGCACTCAATGTGTTCGAAGCAAGAAGACCTGCACTGGATATCCTCCTCCCCCACGTGGCTCTCGCCCCTTCGAGGAGATCCGTATCGCACCCAAACCCCTCGCTAGTGCCCAAACTTCATCTACCGGGAGACCTCCTTTCCACACAAACGACGTCGTACTACCTCCCCGCCGAGCTCGCCAAAGAATTGCCCAGAGGCAAGCCGCAGCCCTGAATCCATCGGTTTCGACATATCAGCCATCATTGAGTCTTCGTCTCCCGCCAACCGAGGGTCCATATTTTGAGATCTTCAGATCCCACACCGCCAATGAATTGTCTGGCTATTTCGATAATGAATTCTGGACTCGCCGTGTGCTGCAAGAGTGTCACTCTGAGGCCGCCATCAAGCATGCCGTGATTGCTCTGGGCGCTCTTTACCAAACTCTCGAACACACTCCGGTACCGGAAACACCTGGCACTCCCAATCCTGACCCTCGATTACAAAACCTTATGGGACACTGGCAGATTGCGGTGAAGCGATATTCAGACGCCTGTAACGCTCTTGTTGGCCTGAATTCTCAAGATCAGAGATCACACAGAACCCTAATTATGGCCAATGTTTTGTTGGCTTGTTTTGATTCCTTTATTGGGGACCATAGACAAGCAATCAACCAAATTCAGACTGGCATCACCCTCTTGGAGAGATTTCGTTCGCAGCAGCAGGACCGACTCCTCATGGACTCCCCAGGACCACAGGAAAGCCCTCTTGAAGACGAGCTCGTTACCATGTTCACCCGCCTAGCTATCCAGGCCAAGTCGTACGACATGGCCTTTCACTTCCCGCAGCCATACGTGATCCGACTCAACCCGCCACAATCAGTTTCCAGCCCCCCTGGCGCGCCGTCCCCTTCCACCCCAAGCTCGAGCGGAGTGGCGTCGCCTCCTGCAGATTCGCCGTTGCCTATACCCGAAAACTTTACTTCTCTTGTTGAGGCGCGAGCGGCTTGTGATAAGCTTAACGAAAGAATTATGCGCTACATTGAAGGACTGTACGCCGTCAAGACTGACTCCAAAGGGACACTGCCTCGGTCATGGAGGGAATATGGGCTTGATTTTAAGCATCAAATTGAGACATGGTGCGATGCCTTTGAACACTTGTTTCACTCACGACACTCGTGCACTCCCCAGGAGAAGGCTGCAATTGCCGCTCTGAAGATGCTTCAAACAAATAGTCAGGTGTTGTATCTGATGATGTTTAGTGACAAGGAATCGGACTTTGATGCGTTCCTGCCTCAATTTCAGACCATTGTGGACCTTGCCGTTGAAATTGTAGGCGATGAGGAGAAGAGAGCAGCTGCACGAAGATGTCCGAACCCCGATGAGTGCACCCACTCACATTCTTGCAATTATCCGGAAACTGAAGCCATATTCTCGGGTCCGGGATACTCGGCACCTCACATAAAGCCCCGGTTTGCGGCCGACTTGGGCATTGTTGCCCCCTTGTTTGTTGTCGGAACCAAGTGTCGCGACCCCGTTACCAGGCGCCAAGCCATCCAGCTCCTTCGAAGTAGCGCCCGTCGTGAGGGTATGTGGGATAGCACGATGGTTGCTAACATTTGCACGTGGGTTATGGAGCTCGAGGAATCACAAACTTTGGCCATGGAGACGCAACCGACGATCGACAATCAGAAGAAAATACCACGAACCATCCCTGAGGAAAAGCGGGTGATGGTTCGTGCCGTCGACTTCGACCTTCGCACACGGACTGCCCATTTACAGGTGGGGACCCGGGGATTGCAACCAGGCCTGCCTGATCCCAAGTTTGGTCAGACACGTCTGGCCTGGTGAAAAATTTGCCAAGCATCGCAATTTGGGATACCACCAACTCCCGACTGACTGCCATTTATTTGTACCTTCTGTTTGATAAAATTACTATTTGGGATTCATAATGGCGTTAGGACGAGCAGGTTATGACGGCGAGTGGGTACAAACGTGCATGATATGGAGCAATACATTAGAGGCGTTCGAAGAGGCTTTAAGATGCTGCTTGAATTGGATACGGGATAAACGTTTGATTGATATGAATTTGTGTAAATATATATAATGCTGTCGATATGGAACCAAATTTTTTAAATACCAGGCGCCGTGAGGCATGGCCTTGCTATAATCATCGCAATAACATAGGCGAGCGAACCAACAAGATAATGAAACTGTCACTATAGATTGGTCGCACCGAGAAACTATCAGTATCTAAGTGATCATGTCGTGTTGCAAGGTTTCAAATCATATGTCGTGTAAGTTGTCTGGACCGTCTCGTACGAATCTAACATTCTGGCTTCGACAGCACAATCCATTTCTATGGTTATAAGGGGGAAAGATTATGTATTCTACCTAACCTCTGCAATGCTTTCGACATGAGCAGATAAAAGGTACCGACAAGATACATCCCATGGCCTCGGCATACACCACGATAAAAAAAACCCCCATACTCCGGTCCCCGAAAACCTTTTCCGCGACCCGAAACTGAGGTTGGCAACTCTCGGGCCATCACATCTTCCTTCTTGTCTCCAGGTATTCCAACTGAACGGATTGGGGAACAAAAAAAAGTAGAAATAAAGGTGAGAAAATAATATAAAGCCATTCGTCATCCATCATCCCGTGTAATGTCATTAGGCAGTCTACAACTCTATGTTTCTCCTTCCTGGGGACAAGTAGTTTGGTATTGAAGAAAATAACAAGAAAGGTGTTGGGATGAGGGTGGTGGTGTTTGTACCTCAGCGCACGAGCAAAAGGGGGAGAAGTTGAGTGTTTGGAGCCCCAAGCGAGGGAGGTAGTGCGGCGTGGTGCACGCATGGAAGCAACGTTGGCGGGACTCTCTTCTGATGGCCCATTCGACATTGGCCGAGAAAAGAACAAGAGACATAGGGAGAGGCCGTGTTAATTCTTCATCTTTGCCATGGTAGGGTATTTACTGTACTTGGCTGACAATCTCGCTGGCCTTGGATAGAGATTCAACCATCTGCTGGCATTCCTTTCGTCTTCTGATGGTGTAGTCGCTCTCCTTCAGTAACTCATCGATGCTGTCAGTTCGGTACATGTTTTCCAAGAGCTCTCGCTGCATCTCGTCCTTAGTGAATCTATGGTTGTGTTAGCAGAGGATTTAAAAGTGCGGAACGGGTTGAACGCACTGGACGAGGTTGAGCATGATGGCCTTGGGGACCATATCAATCATGGTCCGCCTGACAATGTTGTAATATGAGGAGATCAACAGCTCTGAGACAAGGTTAGTATTGTCGCCGTAAACTGAATTCCCATGAATTGGACATACTGATAACTTCAACTTCGATGTTCTCACGCTCGGACAGGGTGCCTGAGGCCTTCAGAGTGGGGGGAGGGGCCTCCATAGCAGCGGCCTTCTTCTTGTTCTTCGCGGCAAAGAAGCTGCCAAAGAAGCCGGAGTTGGAGCTGCCCTCCGTATCGGGAACGGAAGGGCTGGCAGCACGAGGAGTAGAAGCAAGGGGCTTGCCCGTCTTGGGGTCAACCTGCACAGGCTTGCTGGGGTTGTAGCGTTCATTGACAATGGCCATGGCCTAAAGCTCCGGGTTAGTAAGATTGAATGAAGCACACAGGGAAGCAACTTACTCGGTGGCCGTTGAGGAAATCGGGGTGGCCAGTGTTGACATAGCATGCCTCCATGGATACAAGATCCCGAACTAGCTTGTTGGTGGGCTCCATGGCCTTCTTGAAGAAGCCAATGACAACAGCATGCATCTTCTCCTTGAGCTGGGGATAGCGACGGTACAGCTGCTTTCCGAGAAGCTGGGATAGAATGCGGACCAACTCGTCATAGACTAGCGAGACACACTTTAAACTGGGCTCCTCGAGACGCTTGATCTGCTGCTTGACAATCAACTCGAAGGCAGTGGTACCAACAAAGAGGGCAGGTGAAGAACCAGAGGAGTTGTATAGAATGGTGCGAATGTCAACATCCTTGACAACGTCGAAAGGATCAATAGCTTTGACACCGTTGGAGTAGAGCTCGTGGAAAACAAAGCTGATACGGGCACCACCTGACAGCTCGGTGCTGGATAGTTCAGTGTTGTTTCCGTCCAACACAGTCCGCCACTCGTTGGTAAACTCAGTGATGATGTTAAGAATAATGTTGGCGCTGTTTCCAAGCATAGAAGGACCGAGTCCCTCGAGTTCAGACGTGTACTTCTGCAGGGAGCTGGAAATACGAGCCTTGATGTCGGGGAGCGTCTGCTTGATGTGCATCATGAGAATCAAGTTGAGCTTGCGAGCCAAGTAGGGAGTTCCGCAGTAACTACTCTTGTTGCGATAGGCCTTGTGATTCTCGAAGAAGTTCTTCTCTGCCTCAAGGGCGGCATTGATAGCCTTCTTGTTATCAATATCTCGTTGACCTCGGTTGACCACAGGGACGTAGCCGAGTCGGAGGGGAATGACACGGTTGGAGAGAATATCGATGACATCGGTGCCCTCGTCCATAAGATCGACCTTGGTGAGGACACCAATCGTTCGCTGACCTTCGGGATCAACCTCGCGTGCAAGTTTCAGGCCGTCCGAATTGGCCAGATCCTGGTTGGCAGCAGTGACAGCGAGGACAATAGCGTTCGACTTCCCAATGTACTTAAGGACCATCTCTCGGATCTGTCGCTCGATATCTCGGGGCTGGTCTCCAACGGGGACTTTGGTTAGACCAGGCAAATCGACCAAGGTCAAGGTGAGGACGTTGGGAGAGTAGATGCGCAGGTTGATGGGAGCAGGGGAGATGCCACCATTTCGGCCAACCTTGGCCTCAGTTTCTCTCGAGATTTCGTCTCGAATCTTATTGAAATCGAAAAACTTCTGACCAGGGAGATGGAGGAACTCTCCCCACTCGTCGGCGTTGGCGGCCTTATCGGAGCCAGCATTGAACTCTTCTGGCTTGACGCCATTGGATTGCGCGGGGCGGTTGATGAGCTGGAGGACAAGGGGTCGTCGAGTTACAATACCGGAACCTCGGGGCAAGCTATGTGCAGAAAGTCAGCCATGAAAGTTCCCAAAAAAAGTCTATGGAGGGGTTAGGTTCTAACGGGAGTTGGGGGCACTCACAAGTCTCGACCGACGATGTTCTCCAGGACTGAACTCTTTCCACTTGACTGACTGCCGACGACGGCGATCTGGGGAAGATCGATAGGGTTATTGACTCCTACAGTCGCAAAGACATCTTGAAGCTTGTTGACGAGTCTGCGGAAAGCTTGGGTTAGAGACAGCTATCACGGAGTCTGACCGCGGGGAGGGGCTTACTGGATGAGGGCGGGATCCGAAATGCCGCCCGGCGTCGAGAGGTTACCGCTCATGGTCGGGATAGTGTGGTGCCGTCCTCTAGAGCTTCAGCTACAACCAGGATTGGCGGGATCGACTGTTTTGACGGTGAGATGGAAGGGGGCTCGCTGAGCTGGTGGGAGGGGCGGTCGGCCGGGGACAACTCCAGAAGCACTGCGCAAGTTGGAGTTCAAGGCAGAGGAGAGGCAAAATCGGAATATATACGGTAATCCCGAAATTTTCGAGTTAGAGTGGATGGGAAGAAGTCGGGTTGGTGGTGGAGGTCGTAAAATATGGAAAATCGTCAAGTTGCTGGAATAGGGAGGACTCGCAAGACGACACCGAGTTCACGAGCCTAAGAAATGACACTAAACTTGCGCCGCTCTCCTGGGTGTCACATTCCAAGCCACAATGTGGCGTGTCACCCCTGGCAGCCCAGGTTTCTGGGAGGCCTGCATGTCGGTACCTTAGGCTTCGATAGAGCAGCTGGGGGCACGTGATTAACACATCGTTATTCCCTGGTCCTTGCTTGTGGCTGGAGCCTTGAATTAATTCGGCAGCCTGAACAATAACGTCACCAGATGATGTGGTGCCCGAGACAAGTAATGTTGATGCCTTGTGGGTGGCTACTCAATATCCCAAGTCACCGACCTTGCCGGGTATGGGATAGGAAAATAGAAAAAAAAAAAAAACTGTACATCCGATGAGGGATTAAATAAGTATGAAGAGAGAGTTCATTGACGTGAGATAAACTAATCAGATCTGACTGGCCAACATCAGTGCTGTTTGTCCAATTTCCTATGACTGGGAGTTCACCCCCCAACTAAAACATGCTTTCTTTTCCATCTACTTAGGTCATATGTGCATGCACACCAAGAGCGGAAGTGTCGGTGATCGGAGAAAAGCGGATACGGCTGCTTTGCTGATATTTACGATGCACCATACAACCTTGGCCTGACCCTTGATCATTACCCACGGCTTCTTTTTGTTCGGCTGCCCAGGCGATTGCCCGATTTGGAAGAGGTGCTACAATTGTGCATTTTTGCATCATCGCCTTCTACAAGGACTAAAGGAAGGGGTGAAAGTGAATTATTTCCTTGGTGGGAACCCTGAAGGTTAGCGCCCAATCATCCGAGCTTCTCTCCCGAAGTAATGACCGTTATTCTCCATTCCAAAATTGCTATAGATATAAAAGATGGACAAGCTTCAGCTGGGGTTTCCAGCAACAGATGCGTGTCTTTTATATCTGGCCTGGTTGTCGTTTTTGGATGTGGGAAGATGCGTTATCAGTCGATTGATGGTGGGTCATCCAGTCACACGGGCCCTCTTAGCACGACACCCAACAACGTAGCCACACGACCATGTTAATCATGTCTCGTGAAATAGGTAATGAAGAGGATACACCACTCCTAATATTGGATTTTTATTAGAGGGAAACGATACACTGTAGAGTAACCCTCTGACAGTGATTCGTACTCCTGTATCCTAAGAGGAGAGAAAAAAAAAAGAAACCTCCCCGCATGTCACATAGCCTAGCTTTCCGGCCATGCAGTTATTCCTACCTCACCAAGTGGGGGACAGAAAGCATGACACCATGATTCAAGACAATTAAAAGACCAACAAGTAATAAGCGGATGAAAATAAGACTAGACAAATAAATGAAGCTGAGAAAAAACCAGGATCAAACTGGATTAATCTACTTATTTATTGTTATTGCTCATTTGTATCACAGCTGTCTTTATGGCAATATTGTGAGTGACCTTCGCTTGGTGTGCCATGTATTTCGTCCCCCTCCTGCTCACCCATGTGATTACGAAAGCGGGTGAGATGTCATCAGCTCCTGTGCCGCTGAGCTTCGTAGGTTGAGGCTTGTCCATGGTATGGTGTGATAGATCGGGCACGGCCTACATATATTGGGGCGCGCAAAACTAGAGGGATCTTGCTTATAAAAAAAAAAAAAGACCAGACCAGACTGGATCGAGAAGCCATGTTGATTTGTTCCCGCATCTCGGCCGAAACCATGGTGAGTTTCCAGGCCAAGCAGCAATACGAGTAAGTCTTCTAAAGTATTTGGTCAGGGGAGCCAGAACGCCCTAAAAGCCCGCGGTCGAGGGGTACCGGATGCCCCACCCAGCCAGCGCATCCAATTACTCGCATCCATGCTCCTCAACCACTGAAACCTGGGGCTTGATACCCACTGAAGCACTGGACTGTCCTTGGCCCAGGTTCTCCAGACGCTGCCTACATTGTCCCGCCACAAGGGACCAATCGCCTAGGCACAGCGAGGCACAGCGCCATTCCTCCCTGTCCTCACCACCACTAAAAAGCAGATCCCGGGACAGCACATTGCAGCACGGACACGGACATACTCGTGCCGACAGACCACCTCCAGCTTTGAACAACCGCATCTCTCTCCTCAGCTACATCATCCCCATCAACTCACACTCGGCCACGGACACTTCCTCCCTTAACACCCGAAACTGGCCCATCACGCATATACGGTCCGTTGTTTTTGTTGTCCTCGATACGTGCCTCCATTGCCGACTCCACCTCCACCTTCCGCTCCCAACAGTTCACCTACATCAACCGTACGGAGGCCCCAAGAACGCATCTGCCCCTCGGTACCGCTTCTGTCGAATGCCTTACCCTTCTGGCCACCGGTCAGCTCCAAGATAATCATCTAGTCCGATCCCACCGCGGTAATCAGCCGCGGAGAGGCCGAACTGGACTCCTCCGGTTCCCGCTCCCTCTCCGGACGCCCCGTACATACCTCCGACGAACCAGCCACGCTGCAGACCCCCACGACTCCTTATAGCGTTGAAGACTCTCCCGGCGCCTCTGATCCCACCTTTGTCGCTCCCTACTCGCCTCCAGCACACCAACAGACGTCTCAAACCCGAGTTTCGACGGGCACTGCGAATATAGGTTCTTCGACTGCCCGTCCCGCCCGACCCTCGAGTCAAGCGCCGTCTCAGGTCCTCGGACGACGCCAGCGCTCTCCTACTCTTGAGCTATCACCGGGGCTTGCTCCTGCGCGCGAAGATAGCGAGAGAGGCCCTGACGCCGACGACACCGCCCGTCAACCCGCTCCTAAACGACGACGAGGCGACACCATGATGGGAGAGAGCGAGTCGCCTGATCCGCACAACGGCGCCCCTCTGGGATACTCTAACGGATCGACTCAGCCTCAACGGTCAGCTACAGCAGGAGTCACAAATGGACACAAGGCTGGCGCCGCTGTAAACGGCAAGGGCAATCCTCAGCGCCTATCCACATACTTCGGCCATGATCGACAAGAAGTAACACGGTTGCTGATTCAAGCCCTGTCGGACATGGGGTATCAGGCCGCAGCAGAGAATGTTAGTCAGGAGAGCGGTTTCGAGCTGGAGAGCCCTACTGTCGCCGGTTTTAGATCCGCCGTGCTGAGTGGTTCGTGGTCCATGGCTGAGCAATTGCTATCTGGTGCGTCGTATGAGGCAGATGGACAAGGGAATGGACTTGTCTTGGCACCAGGCTCAGACCGAAATGGAATGAGGTTCTGGCTCAGACAACAAAAGTTTTTGGAGCTGCTCGAGCAAAGGGACACAACTCATGCTCTCATGGTGCTCCGCTCAGAACTCACCCCGCTCTCTCATGACACCACGAAGCTGCATTTCTTATCTAGTTTGCTGATGTGCCGGTCTACCGAGGATCTCATGGCCAAGGCGGAGTGGGATGGTGCCAATGGAGAATCTCGAAAGCGACTATTATCGGATTTATCCAGTATGTTTGAAATTGAACAACTGTACCCGAACTCTTACTAATATGACCCAGGATGTATATCACCGTCAGTCATGCTACCTGAAAATCGTCTTGCAGTTCTTCTCGAGCAAGTCAAGCAGAGCCAAATTGATACATGTCTCTACCATACCGAAGCTCTATCACCTTCGTTATATTCTGATCATTTTTGTGATCGGAGAAACTTCCCTACGGAGGTGGCGATTGAGCTTTCTGATCTGGGTGATGAGGTCTGGCAGGTCCAGTTTTCTCATGACGGAAGCAAGCTTGCTGCCTGCGGTAGCAAGGACCAGGTCATACTGTGGGATACTAGGACCTTTTCAGTCTTACGACTATTGAGCGATCATGCTGGCGGCGTTGGGAATATAGCATTCAGCCCGGATGACTCGATGATTGTATGTTGCTCGCAGGACAAGTTTGCGAGGTTGTGGGATGCTCATGTAAGTTACGCCCACCCAAATAAGTCAAATGGGTATGTCGATACTAATCAATTGTTGCAGACTGGGTCGCTTCTCAAGAAGCTGAAGCGTTTTGACGAACCTGTTAGTAGCTGTGTTTGGGCCCAGGATAGCCGGTCTTTCACGGTAGGAACACTTGATCGTACTCATAGTCTCTGCACGTTTAACGTGCATGACGAGGAAGTTTACGAGTGGGGGAAGAGACATCGCGTCCAGGATCTCTGCGGCTCACCCGATGGCCGTTGGCTTGTCGCCGTTGATGACGTCCAGACCATTCACGTCTATAACGCCATCACCCGGGAGCTCGAGTTTGATATGGAACTCAAGGCTCGTCCTACGTCAGTCAGCATCAGCCAAGATTCTCATCACCTACTCGTCAACAAGCGTGACGGCGAGGCTCAATTGATTGATCTCATAACCCGTAACTCTGTTCAAAAGTTCTTTGGTCACACCGGTGGTGACTTCCTCATACGAAGCTCCTTTGGCGGGCCTAGTGAGAGCTTCGTGCTGAGCGGCAGTGAGGATGGAAACATCCTCATTTGGCACAAGAATACGGGCGCCGCTGTTGAGCGCCTACATGGCCACCACCCCCGCTGCAACGCGGTCTCGTGGAATCCCACTGACCCATTTATGCTCGCTTCATGTGGAGACGATGGGCGCGTCAAAATGTAAGTTTGATTCTCTTCACTCATCAACATGCTGCGATCTCACCATCCATTCCGGTTGGCTAACCTTTGATCTCACTACAGTTGGTCGAACAAAACCCGAAGCTTTGAGATTCGATCCCGTTATCACCGAGGCTCGTCATCTAATGGATGGAGGATGACAGAGGGCGAAGCCTAGAAGGTATCTCTTGGTACACTTTTGTATTCTTGGAAATTCATCATGACGCAGAAACACGACAATATCAACAAACACTAACTGGAGATGTCATCATGTAGGTAGCTAGTTTCTGATTAGGTTCTTTGCTGCAATGCGGTGAACAGGGCGAGAAACGGGTGTGGGGATTTGGTTTTTCTTTTGCGTTGCTGAGAAACTAGAGATGGGGAAACGATACTACGATAGGAAGATCACAGCACTTGTGAGACAGGGGAGCTGCTTGTATTGTTTGGCCTGCAACTCATGATAGCGTACGCTGGTAATATCCCCCCTATCCTATTTTTATAAAGAGGAAGGATTATCAAGGCAACACACAACGCTGTTTTGTCATATTTTTGCGTTCTGGTGTCATTTCTGGCGTTGGAGCAAACGGTGGGAGACAGGGTTCATGAGCTGAGAAGGGATGGGTTACTTTGTGACTAGTTTTTTTTCTCCTTTTTATTTTTTATTTTTTTACTTCATACTTGCTTCTCAGCCGTAGACTGGCTATTATGCAAACCATCCCACTTTAACAGATACACTTACATACCTTGACCTTGCCTATGTGGCTAATATCTGAGCAATCAAAGTTTGTGTCACCTCGGGAGGTTGGTTGTGATATAAATGCAGTCGATGCTGGGATGTCCATGTAAGGAGGGAGAAGGGACGAAATGAACATGCACAACATGCGGGACCAACCGCTCGGCAGCCAAACACGAGTCCTCTTTAGTTCCGATCTGCAAGCAGAATCGGCCAGTGTTCGCAACGGGCGGCAATGGATTGCGTTGCAGCTGGAGCAGAGGGGATCAAAACAAGGATGGACCCGGGGGAACGATGCCGAGGGGCAAAATGGTGCGGAGAGAACCACCACCGCATCATGACCAAGCCCACTCTGAGCAGAGCTTGTCCTGGCCAACGGCGACGGTGCCTTAGCGTTGCCAACCTCCTGCGCAAGGCCCGCGTTGAGAGGGCCGACATGTCACATACAGAGGCGTCCCTGAGACTGGAGGCTGGGGATGGCGAAAAGAGACATGATGGGCGACTACAATGCGGTGCGAGTGGTGGGGTGAGGGGTTTCCCACGGTCACCTGGCTGAGAAGCACGGTAAATGACAGCGGCAGGCGGCGGCGGCGGCGGCGACGACGGCGGTGGTGGTTGTGGTGGCCGGCCCACATGGGAAGCCGTCGCTGCTGGATCGGCTTGTGGCAGCTGTCATTGCGTTGACGTTGACGCAGACACGGCACCGGCGGCGCTGGACCAGGGCGTCGGCGGTACACTGAGATACGCAGGTAGCGGTTCGTTGCTCGCTGATCGAGGTTCTAGACCGGTATCGTCAAGTGCCGGCTTGGTGCCAGCCTGGTGCCAGCCTGATGCCAGAGCAGAAGGTGATTGAGATAGAGTTGGCACGGGCATATTTCGGCGGACCAGCAAGGGCAGGTGGATGATTAGTTATCCCTTTGTCAAGGAGCCGGTTCGTGAGCAGGCGTGACGTCGACTTTGCCACTTCCCCCTCTCCTGTTTGTGGATGCATCTCTCGGTGCGTCGGACCAGTCTTACGGAAAAGAATGTGTGTTGCTGGAGCGATCCGTCCTAAGCGAAAGCCTGTCTGTCGGTACCTGCATGATCAAAACGCGATGGCAGACGGGGCTGGCTGCAGGCCATGGCGAGATGAAGTGCTAGGGTGAAAAGCAAATGCGCGTCCTCCGTACTACGGCAAGGGAACAGGAACATGGCAAAAAGTGATACAAACATCTACCTCGGTCATTGTATAGGTATGAAAAAATAATCCCGGACGGAGGACGGCCCTTGACAACGAGGAGGCCAAGCCGCTTGGAGAGGCGGTCAGACGTAGACAGGTGTCAAGTGAATTAGCGATGGGCGCCAGGCTGGGGGAATATCGGAGAATTCGACGTTTGTGGGAGAGTACACGGACGTGCACCGAGGCTGTCTAGCAGGGCTCGCTCGGTTGGAGATGACAATCGGCGATGGAACGGACCGCGGTGGCGATGACAGTCAGGTCCGCTTGGATTCGTGGATCGAGCCAGGTTATGGTCACCCGCTTCTGATATTCCGCCCATTAAGGACAAGGAGGGAGAAAGCTTGGTGCTTTTGGCCGGGACTTGATCGAGCCTTTGTCATTGCTAATTTGCTTGGCCAACCAACTCTCAAGTCGAAGAGAAAACCAGTTGTCCACTAACCACAGCAACCAACTTGTGCAAATGCACCTCGCGCGGGAGTGATTCCGTGTGGCGGACCGCAACCGCGCTATGTCGGCCGGTGCGAGGCGTGCCTCTAAGCCAGCCCGGATGGAGACGACGACAATAAAGTGGCCTCATAACGGTGGCGATCGACGGCGGACAGCAGGTTGTGAAGAGACGGTGCCATGCAGTGCAATAATTATGTGGGCAGAAATGGGGCGCCCCATTCATCTCGCCCAAAAAGGGTCCTACCCCCCTATAACACCAAAACACGAAACACTGCAAATAAGCTTTATTGACGAACTTGGGGTGGTGCGTATGTTTGGACAAATTGGAGGTTTCCGGCTGTCAGCTTTGAATCTCCGGTATTGTTTAGAGTTCAGGCCTCTCTTCCTCTCTTTTTTTTTTTTGTCCTCCACAAGGCTCCTCAGAGCCAATGCGATCAATTACATAAGCGCTGAAACGACATTCCGCTAACAGCCAAGTCCCTGATCGGCAAGTTGGTTGCAGCAAACACATGGCTTCCCAGGGAGCCCCATAACTTAGAGTCCTACTCATCGACGGAATCTAGCGGCTGACCACGCCTTGCAATCATCCTCAATAATCCCATCATATGGTTGTTACTATCAATTCCAACAAGAATGACGTAGTCATATCACTTGGAAAGAAAAACAAACCGCTTGTTCAAGACAGAGTTGGACAGGCCGCTGCAGGGCATCAATTTATCATCCCGTCTCGTCGTTTTCGAGAATAAACTTTGCTTCTCGTCAGTCACGGAGTGAAACTGAGCTCCGGCCGCTTCGGAAATGATTGTGGTTATTGGTGATCGGCAGTTAGGGCCGTGGCGGCGGGGACACACCAACCAAGGACGGTGATCGTCGGGCGGGCAAGTGGTTTGTTCAAACATTGGAGTCACGGTATGGATAACTGCTGCGAGCTTTGACCCACCTCAAGGAGTAGGAAAATCGGTCACTTTTGACCTTCTGAGGGATAGAATTGATAATCCTTCCCATGCACCGAAACCGGATTTATACGAGGCTGAACGCAAAGTTCACGGTCCCTTAATACATGGAAAAAAAAAATTATAATAATAAATAAATAAATAAACAAATGAATAATGCCAATTTTGGTTAAATTGGTAGAGACTAACGTAAAGCATCTTTCACTTCTGCTCAATTTGACTTTACTTGGCCATATGTTTTGTTTGGTGCATTGGTTGATTATGCTTATTGCCCAGTCATCCTCTTGTTATACTTTCGCATTCTCGCGTACAGGAAGCACTCTGAGTGGGCCGAAATCCCGTCTTCGCCCCGTGACCTCGGTATGTGTAGGGGTGGTCAGGCGAACCAGGCGGTTCAGGGTAAAGGTGGTGAGCTGATGAGAGACCCAGGGTATCCTAGAAGAACTTGGAACGAGAATTGGAAGAAAGTATTGAAGAGTCTCCCCAGGGTCGGGCAAGTAGTGCGCCACGAATGTGGATGTCTTGGCCACATGGGCTTTAGCGTCAGCAAAGTCTTGTGGAGGATACCCCATAGCCTTGCATATAGCCAATGTGGGATGAGTGCTCCTGGCTCCGGGAATCCGGGCTAGACAGAACGAGAGCAAAGGAGGGAAGGGGCCGTACAACGATTGGCTTCGGGAACAAGTGACAGGAGTTGTCGCGGACGGTGCCGGCGCTTTGTCTAGGATTAGACGGGACGGAAGTGCTTGAGGGCGAGGAGGAGACCAGAAACACGATGACGAGGCCAATGATTTCTTTTTCGTCTCATGTGCCTTGCCTGGGACTTATCAGAGGTCGGGTCCGGGCTTGGGTCTCCAGGAGGGCAGTCGCATGTAAGCACTTGAATGGGATTTGATTGATCGCGAGGACGAGGAAGCCACCCAAATGCAAGTATAACTGGGCGGACCTTCAACTTGGGAGGGTGCGATGCAGTGGTTTTGGAATGTGATGTTTGTCATATTTCTACTTCCGTCGTTTCAAATGGGGTGTGAGAAGGGACGGGTGCCTCTCTTCTCTCGTGTCCGTCCCCCTTTCTTCCGGGTTACTCGTACACACCAGTCGTGTCTCCCGATGAATCTTCATCGCTTCTCCATAGGCGCTGCAACTGGCTAGGGCTTGAGGGACCAGAGGGATGAGCAAGGGCCTTCGCCGAGCTTGGGATATCCGTGCCCCAACGTCAGAGCCGTCAATCCATGACCCACTCGATGGGCTGGCTGCCAAGGGGATAGACGACGACGGCTCCAGGGGAGAGGTCTGGGGGTTGTTTGACCACTGAAGCGCCTCACCGGATGAACCAAACTTGCTGCAGCTATTGAGCCAATTCCCAAATCAAAGGCGTGCTGGTGTTTGGCTGGTCACTGAATGAGAATGAGAGTTGGGACGAATACCCACAGGAAGACCAAGCCAGCTCAAGGTCAGCATCAGCCACCGCCACAAACAGCGAGCTCGAACGAAAAGCAGACGGTAGAGAGGGCCTACAAAGGCGGCGGCTGGTGGGGTAGGGAAAGTCTCCTTTACGAATTAGCCGAGTCGAGTACGCATTCTTGAGACACTTCGGCAACGAACACGAGGGTGAGCCAGTCGGTAGAGTACCTTGTTCTGGGTGGCAGAATTGCCCGAACCCTGCTGGACAAGAGCCGTGTTTGTTTCCCTCGCAGTGCGAATGGAGCCATTGAGATGCGCAAGGCCAGGCACAGGCACGAACAAGCAGCCACAGAGACGCTGGTCCCTGAGTCGTGTTTTCCTTACTGCAGATAGCCCCTGGTCATCCGTTCCCAAGAAGGTACTCGCGGCGCCAGGTACCTCGACGTCTCGCACCAATGATCCTTGCATCTTTTTTTTGTCCGTGTGGGATCGACAGCGCCCCCCAGCACCATGTCATGTAACCCTGCGCGGACAGTCGTGGTGAGCTGTGCGACTAGTCCAGGTGGCATGCTGCAAGCTGCAAGCAGCAGCATGGGACGTGTAGTATCTGGGCAACAGCAACCAAGGAGAATGAGCAGCTAAGGATGGATCATGCGTCGACCGAGCCCATGGGGCAAATACCGGAGATGCTGCTGGCCCGCCGCCGCACAACACACGCGCATACATAGAGAGAGTGCAGCTGTACACCCTGCATCGTGCATTCTGCACGTTAACCAATATGTGCAATCCAATCCTGACGGGCACAGACGATCCTGTAGTCGAATGCTGATAGGCAAGATTGCGTGCTGCTGTCCAACCATACATACACTCGTTCCTTCTGGGCGTGTGTGAGTGAGTCTTGGTCCAGTCCTGTGTGTGGGGGGGTTGAATGACATCTCGGTTACTGATCTCGCCCAGGTTGTCATGACATGTACATCCCTTCTGGAACACCGCCCGGACGCCGCCCTATTGTACATGTAACCAACGGAAGGTGACCAATGAGGCACGAAAAATAAAATAAAAAGGGGGGGGTTGAAGTCTGGTATGTTCTCGCCCACGAGACTGTAATAATAACTAGGCATGCCGAGAAAAAAAAATAGCACTATTACTTCAATTCAGGTAATGAAGAGTTATCGTGCTGGGCGAGATAGCTACTAGGTACGCACCTTGCTCAATACGATCTAGCCCCTTGTGGCCATCATCTCGTCTCCCCTGCCGTTCTTGTTGGAGGTTTAATTTCGCCTCCCCATAGAAGGGCCACCCCTGGTTTGTACATACCAGCGGGACAGAGGCGAGCACGAGGGAAGAGGCACGGAAAAAGGCAAAGTCGGCCACAGGTACAGTACTTTGGTGGCCCGTTGGCACCAAGTACCTGCCTTAGCGCACCGCTCTAGCACGTCCTTTGACTACGGCGCTCGAATCCTCCATGTTGCCAAGCCCGGGTCTAAGCACACAAGCACAGAGCCATCACCCCTCCATCCACCGCGCCATCAGCCTCAGCGCCCCTCTCCCACTATTTTGTTGGTACCTAATAAAGCAACTGCACTTACCCTTCTGCGCCCTTGCCTCCCTTCGCACACCCCTCCCAGCGCTCCCAGCGCCCCCCATGCCCATTGCCCCTCCAAGCCTCCGAAAATACAGCGGGCCCCCTCCTCCAAACCTCGTGCCAGCCCTGACCTGGCCCACTCCGCTGTAATGGTCAGTGGGTCATACCCCCAAATCCCCTCGGCTTCCCGCATCATCCGCATCCGCAACCACGTCCGCATCCGTTCCATCTTCACTCCCGGTCAAACAATCATATTCACCACCATTCCCTCCCATCCTCGCTTTCTGAGACATCCTCGACTAGCCCGGGTCCGCCGACACCTCTCGACTCGCACTGGTGCCGCCCACGAACCTGCGCTCCCGCTGTTTGTACCAACCCTCGATATCACCCGCACTCGCCCGTACCTGCACATGTATATACGTCCCACGACTAATCGCCGTCTCTTTCTACCGTCATCTCAACACTCGACTATACTCGCTTCTTCGTAATCGCCTTCTTTCCGCCGTCTCTTTTCAATTCTCGCTCCCAGGGATTTCTTCTTCTTTTTTTTTTTTTTTTTACCCTGGCACTCTCCTTAAACGCTCATACCGACGACCCTTACATGATGCGACCCTGATCACCACTACGCTTGCGCCTCTTTTCTTCCGCCCTCCTTTACTTCTCCCTCCCGCCCTCACCATCGAAGCCTGGTCATTGCGCCGACAATGGAGAACTTTGAAGGGATGCTCATGGTGCCTCCCGACCGAGGACAGATACTCGGCAGGGCCATCTGGAAAGTATGTAGCCTTGTTCGGTTCACGCATGCTGGTTCAAGTACAAAACAGACAAGTCACTGACCCTCAAATGTTCATAGTTGCGATATGTTGTGGTTGGAAGACGCAACGCGCCGACGTCTCAACAAGGTTACTCGAACCCTAGTTACTCTCAGTTGGTCACCAGCAGTCGAAACAACAGTATCACCCCTAAGGGGCTTGCAAAGACAACCGTTGACGAACCATGTCTAACCATCTACAAACACAAGGTATGTCCTCCCTTGACTCACCTTCGGTATATTCTTCCTATCAACATTTAGTAACAACATCGGCTCTAGGATGATACCGAACCTTGTCAGCAATGGCCCATCAGCTCTATCTCGGATTGCCAGGTTCAAATGGTGGCTCACCGAAAGCAAGGTCCCGTTTTGCCAACTCTTGTTGTCACCATCTCTGACAAGGAGCGAAAACGAAGATCCAGCCGCGCCGCCGGCTTAATCTCAAGCAAAGATGCCACCAGCACCACACTATGGTTTCGCACGCCTCAAGATGACCACCACCCAAGCTTGCATGATTGGGCTCGCTCTATCATGTCGAGGAAGTCCCCGATGAGCCCTGAGAGCCCAATTGCCCCTCAATTCAACAACCCATTTTCGCCACGATCTGGTGATTCTTCCGACTACTTCTCGCGCCCAACCAGTGGCAACCAATCTAGCCGCTCTGATGCCCGTGGTCTCCAACACAAAAATTCCATAACCACGCAGTCCACTGGAACGCAGGAAAGGCCCCATACTTTCAGTTCCGAGTCGCCCAGTTTGCGATCCAAGCGAAGCGACGTTTCCTCGCCTTCTAGTTTTAATTACTCCATTCAGACTCTGGGATATCAGGTGCCCGGCCAGCACTATACCACTGTGCTTCCTACTGACCTTCCATCACCAATCAGCACCACAGGAGAGTACCAGGGAGAGTTCATTGAAGGATGGACATCTGCCCAAGGCCGATCTTCTACCATGAGTTCACCCATTCGGGGACGAGACAGCGTGAGCTCGCAAACCCCTCAACCGTCGATCGCGGCAACGGATTCAAGTTCCCCACCTGGCCCCCGCGAGACCATCCTTGACAGAGCTTTCCAAATGGGGTGCATCCCCGGGTCTGGACCGGATGCTCCTGGAGAGGAGCATTTGGGCTCTCTGGCTCGATTTGAGGCCTTGATGCGAGATGCTGACACGAAACGGAAACAGAGGGAAGCTGCCGAACGAGCGGAGCAAGCAGCGATGCGCAGTGCATTTGAGGCGTCTGATAGCTCAGAAGAACAAGACGAGGACTCGGATGATTCGGATGAGGATGCATATGGTCATGCTCCAGAGCGACGTGGCCCGGCACTTATCCCACCTACGACGCAACGCGCTCTGCAGTTTATCGCCGGTCGGCATGAGCCTGGCCATTCCCAGAAACCGATATCCAGGATGTCTGTTACCAATGTACCAACTGAATCCATAATCCCGATCGACCAGGGACCTCTACGCCCACACACAGCTCACGCAAAGAGTCGGCCAAATGCTAGCCAGAGGACACAGAGCACACCCCAGTTTGCAGCAGCCATGGCCAACATGGAAATATCATCGACCAAAGTTTCCGACGATGCTCTTGCCAAGCCGAGTGCAGATAAGCGACTGTCTACTTCCAGCGCCAAAAGGTTGAGTTTTACCGAGTTTACCAAAAGGCTCTCTAGCACCAGCAGCTTACTGCTAGTCCAGACGAACAATAGTGGGGGGAGTTCCCGGGGAAGCACTGAGATCGACATCCAACCCTCATCTGTACCCCGTGGGACGTTGAACCCAAGAGGTACAGGGCTGCCACCGCGAGACCGAGAACGGGACGAATCTGACCGAAGATGTGGATGGCGCAACAGTGTCGGCGTTATCGGCACCGAAGGCGGCTTTCTTTGAACGAACCAATTCATGGATAAATTTAAACGAGGGGCACGTGGTGCTTTGGTATCTTTTTTCTTTCTCTTTGGACCAGCCCCGACACGATTTAATCACACGACCTGCGATAGCGATTTGCTTTTTTATGTTTTGTTTTTGTTTATTTTTGTTACATGCATCCAGATGGGACAAAGATACTGGTACACGGGGGCGGCTTTGAACGTTTCATACGACTTATTATTTGATACCATATGATGTTCCGTCATCATGAAGCTTACGATGAAGCAGACGATGGGCTTTGCTGGATGAACAGCTCTGGGCGTTTTCTTGATTTTGGTTTGCTCTGCATTGTTTCAAGACGAGTTGTATGGTTTCGAGTTGACCATCTTGGACTGGCACCATTTTTGCATAGTCAATGGATGCGGAGCTGGTCAATTGGTTAGCTAAGGCAAGAGAATAAATCACGCTCCATGAATTCAATGAACTCTCGAGCTATATTGCATATCAATCATGGGCGATAGTAGATTTGCAATCTCTGCCATGTTGTGTTTGTTGATTATAAAAAAGAACGCAGCGAATGTGGCTGGTTTTGCGGAACCTTTCTGCCGTTGCATAATAATCCGGCTTGATTGACTTTGCCTACTGACAACAGCCCCGTTTAGCTCGTTTTGCGATAAATTAAATGTGATGTATTCGTGGTTCAAGTTCAAGGTCCTGCTCCTTGATTTCCTTTCCTTTTCATTCCTTTCTTTCCCTGTCTTTCGTACATGAATTTTATCGTAGCAAGCTACATACTAACTCGTCTTTTTACTATGCATCCCCTCCCTGTTCATTCAAATCAAAACCTGATTCTCCTACTTGCTAATCGGTCGCAGACATTGCCATCCTCCCAGACTCCTGGTATATCGACCAAACACGACCTCAACCCGGACTGGCAAAGCCGAATGAGACTGAGTATTCGGTGTTTGCCAGCCAAACTAGTTTCTCTTACAGAGTCCCATTGCTCTTCCATCAAAAAGGAATCAATCATCGAATGTACTTGACGATAGCCGCCTGTTCTTCGGGGCCGAGGCGCTGACCAATGAATCCCTCGACAGCACCGCCGTGCCGCTGGTTTGCACTGATCATGTATTCCTTGACCCACTGGGTAACATCGAGAACATCAGGGAAGTCGTCTCGGGCAAGACCCTTGCAAGTATTGAGAGCGGTAAAGGACATGCCAAACCCGATGTCGTCGACATCAGCCTCGGCGACAATCTCATCACCGGTGCCAGTACTCACGACAGGTGGGTTGGCTAACAGAGAGAGCAGGATTCGACAACTGTTAGCCCAACCCTTCATAAACTTCTGGCCAAAGGCCTGCGAGTCACAAAGGGTCTTTGTGAGAGAAATGACAGCGACCTTTCGGTCGACAGGACGAGCCAGCTTCTCCGTTTCACCAAGAACAAAAGCAGGATACACCTTGGTGAAAACACCTTCTTCGACCTGGTCGGATTGCTTGATGAAATAATCGGCGCCGAACCCAGCCTCCAGCCTTGCAGAGACAAGGTGGTAAAACCTAACAAATCGCAGCTTGAACGAGTCTGCGGGGTTGCCTTGCAACTTAGTGTAAAGTAGGCGAAGAATGGTACCAAAGTACTGTTCCAACACCGAGCTAAAGGGCTTGTTAGAAAAACAGCTTTACATCATTAGAAAATGGGGAATGCGTACGGTTCAAAAGACTTCACGATCGAGTCGAGGATATCAAAAGCAAGGACCTCTGACTTCTTTCCGCTGAGCAGTTTCTGGAAAATACCAAGCACAGGTTCAATTTGGTTGTCTGCAATAATGGCCTGAGTGGCTCGAGGTATGACGGCTGAAAGCAGTCGAGTGCAAGCTGGGACGTTGCCTCGGGTTTCCCACAAGGGAGGGTTAAGCAGGGGACCCAGGAGAGCCTTATAGTTGTCCGAGATGGTGTCAGTGGGGCTGGACTCAAGGAGCTGAGCAAGAATTTGGAACACGTATTGCATGAATTCTGATGACTGTCAGTGGGGGCTTTTTCTTTATAAAAAAAAGTAAAGGTTGGGGAGTATACCTGTAACATCTTCCACGAGAATCTGATGGAATGATTCCCATAGCTTCTCGTTGAAAAGGGCGGCATTGGAGGGAGCGCAGTATCGAACAAGAGCACCAATGGCTTCGAAATGGTAGTAGTAGAAGCGAGGATTGCTCGGGTTCTGCTTCATGACATTCGTAATGAGGATGAGGTGAGTCAGGACGTTCTGCAGCATAGGCGCAGCACCATCCTTGATGACAACAAGAATTCTCATCAGGCAACGCATCAAGAACTCATTCTCTTGAAGTTTAGTGGGGCTGGTGTCCTTCTCGATAAGCTTGAAGAGGTGACCGAGGAGATCCTTGGCAAAGGGTTCGATGTCCGCTCGGGGGAAAATAGGAATTCCAGCGTCATCAGCGAGGAACAAGACTCGCTCTACGGCAATGGCGGCGTATGTGTAGACGACATAGTTGTCAGAGTTCAAGTTCTGAATTAGAGGACCCAAGACCTGCTTCCACTGCTCCTTGGACAATTGACTGCGGAAGGTGTAGAGATACTTAATAGCATCCACCTTAGCGATGGGCTCAACGCCCTGGTTGATGAGATCCTGGGCAATATGCTGCTCGAAGAACTGGACAACATTTACCAAAGGGTTGACTGTTTTGACACCTTGAGTGGCGGTAACAGCACCCTTTGCGGCAATGGAAATAAAGAGGTAGATGGCGGTATCCTTGGCCTTCCAATCCGAATTTCCTTGAGAAAGGTAGTGGTTAATGTATTTGGAGACGACTGTAGTGACTGGAGCCTCGAATTTCTCCTGGAGTTTGCGCAGGAAGTCGGTTGCAGATCGGCGTCTCGAGTCAGTGTCAGAACCTTCTAAATCCCGTCGGATGAACTCGATAGGCTCGTCCTCAAACAACTCTAGATCGGACTCGCGGAGGGCAACATTTGGCAGGATGACTTTTTCTACAATCTGAGTCAAGACATCTTCATTGTTGAAGATGGCAGAATGTTCCCGTGTTGATGCAATAGCCGTGAGGAAATGCAAGGCCTTGCTGACAACAACATCGAACTTGGTCTCGGCGCCAGTCGATGAGAGGAGATTCCAGGCCTTCTCAATAAAAGGTTGGCAGTATTTGGAAAAGTCCTCATCAAACTTGACCGTGTAAAGTTCAAGAAGCTCACAGATGTCTGCCTTGACAGTGTCCACTATGCTGGTCTCGGTCTCATCGTCGGTTTCGAGCAGTGGGTTGGCGTATGTAAGATACTTGTGGAGGAGCTCGGAGATGCTAGCAAGGTTCTCTTCGAAAATAGGCGGCAGGTCGTGACAGGACATATCGTACATGATCTTGATCTGAAGATCCAGGGTCTCGAACCAGCCTTGCAGAGCTTGCTTGTTGCCCGCATTTTCGGTGATCTTACTGTCAGTTGCCTACACACATGCCCGTCAGTATCGAAGCGCTACGGCCAGAACCAAGTAAACCTACCACCAACAGATTAACAAAGTGACTGCCAAAAGTCTCGATGACGTGGTTGATCTCCATATAGAGCTCGTCGGTGCGGAACAAGGGTCGCCATCGTACGAAGATGGAATGTGCAACTTCGAGAACACCGATATTGATCTTGGGGTCGGTGGTGGAGAATCGGCTCACGAGTTCCTGTGACAATCGATGATCAGCAGCATATCTTTGAAGAATAATACCAGCAAACATACATTAGTAAGGGTATCCCATCGTCTCCAGAAATCAGAGTCGGCAATAACGCTAATAGCGTCGCCGAGCTGGGCCTGGATGTTTGCCGGGGACTGGATCATGAGGCCAATGAGAAGCTCTTTGATGGTTGTAACCTCATCCTGAGGTAACTTGTAGTTACCCTCCTCATCCTATGTTGATATTGAGCGTCAGTTTTTGTCTCGGCTATTGTTTGATGGATAGACGGCGGAGGCGAGATGGGGCGGGAGTGAGATTTGGCGAAGCCTACGCACCACATAGTTTGTCCGGATGAAATTTTTGAAAGCCAAAGCTGCAGCAAGCCTGGTTTTGGGGGGGAGCGAGTCGGAGCTGACAATGTTGAGTAAGTTCAGTGAGTATTGTGGCTTGGTAGCCTCGGCCTTGAGAGCGGATTCAGCTGTTGAGATGGGTTTGTTTATTAGCCAAGTGATCGCGGGGCAACGACGGCGCGGGATAGCAACGGAATGCCAGGGTACCTTTGCGATGTTGGGAAGGATCCAGCGTTGCGTCAAGCAACTGGGAGATGTGACCAATATCGGCGGCCATGGTGAAGATTGCGCCCGGGGAAGGAGGAAGAGGGGAGATGGAGGATGGAGGAAAATAGTGAAAGGCGGTGGTGGAGGCCAGAGATGGTGGAGGTTTGGTTTGGATGCGGTAAGCTGTCGAGGTCAGCTCCAGGGTACTCGTTGTTGTTAGGCAAATGGCGGGGGGAGTAAATAAATGAAATCTTTTTTATTTTTTTATTTTTTTTTCTGTAGGTAGCGCTGGGTACAATTGGAACCGCCACTGAGGGGTCGCCTCGCAGCCACCGGGACGTCCACTAGGCCACCTCCGGTAGGTCCCCTACCAAGCGTCCGGTAGGAGAGGTGAGCACCTGAATGCACTGAACAAGCGGGGTCGGTCCATCTCTCGCTCTCGCGTGTGATGGTGGCAAGCTGAGGAGAATCTTAGATACACCACACATACAACCCGATATTCCCATGGCATTTTAACTAGGTAGATATTTCTCATCCATATCTTGTGCCCGTTTGGCTAATACGACGTTATTGTTGCCTTCTCATCATCGGATGGTCTTTGGTGGTCACATATGGGACTGAATAAACAGGCCTGGGAAATCATGGGCAGCAATTCATAGTACGGTTTGGTTATAGGAGACCTCGCCACCTTCCAAATACCACCGCAGTGTCCCGTGGCATAACAACCTCATTGCGTCAACAACTGACATGGCGGGAAAAGGGGCGGCTCACATCTCTCCCATCAGCGTGGAAGGGACTGGCTGGGTGGGTGTTGGGAGGTGGAAATGATTAGTCTTAAACGACACAATCCGTATTAAGTGCCTTCACTTTGTTTGCTGAGTTTGCTACATGCGCCAAGGCCTCCACTCAAAACATTTACTTGCTTCTGCTAGTGGGCACGTTTGATGTATATGTAAAAACCCAACCAGCTCAAATTAATAGTCCCCCCCCTTACGCTGGTTTCTAGGGAAAAGAAAAGAAAACTAGATTGCATCCCAGAAGCGCGACCTAGGTATGCACTGATTGCTGTCCATTCTACTATCCCCTGTTTCGTCTAGTGCATCGAGAATGAGCTCGCCCTGCCGATTCCCCGTCATCCACAATACTGCAGGTACGCAGCGGCTGGCCAGTTCAGCATGATGTCGATGCCTGGCTTGATTGGCTCGCCAGCCTGAGACGGAAGGCAAGGCAAGGCACGCTGCCGGCTGCCCTGTGCCTACACCCCTAGCTATGTCCTGGACTGGATAGCACAAGCTGTCAGCAGTAAGTACTGCACATGGATACTTGCCGTTTTGCATCTGGTGTGATCCCAAATACGGGGAGTGTTCGGTCGCTGGCCCCTAAAGCTAGCCACAGGCAGCACAGCAACGCACTGCGACGCACTGTCCGTTCTCAATTGGTGGGGCCTTTGGGGGCTGCCTCTGAACCGTCGGGCGAGATGGTGTTGCGAAAGAGGAAAGGTACCTCAACCGAGGGGGCAGGTGCCCAAGCGGGCCAAGTACCGCACCAGGTACTTTTCACAAAGTACCTCGTCTGATCGACGAGCCCTGCAGCTACCTCCCGCCTTCGTCTTGGTCAGAGTCTGGTGCTCTCTTCCAATTTTCAACCAACATCCCGCCTCCATCTAGAATCTGAATCTTTCACCAACGACAGCTCCTTGTCCGACACCTTTATCCGATGACCGACCGACATTCTCGCTAGCCTGGTTGCTTCTCAGCTCTTACCTCTATCCCGCCGGCCCGCCTCTACTTCCGCCTAGAGCCCGCTAACTACTCTATTACCCCCACTCATCGTACCCTCCACGCTTGGCCATCCACATCCACCGCTGTCGCCAACTTCAACATCTCGCCTTTATTAGAACAGCGGCTTTTCGCTCGCCTCCTGGCTCCTTTATGACCATACCTGGTTCTGCTTTCATTATTTACCGTTAATTACCTTCAACGGACGCTCCCTTAACTTCGGTAGCACATGTTTCGCCGGTGAGACTTGCCTGTGCAGCCCGCTTGACTTACTTCTGCATCCCATTCCCGAGACGCTGCTACGGACGTCGCACTCATCGCACGAAAGAACCAGAGGCGCTGCATTCGAATGCCCTCAACTCGATCCTCTACACCTTGCCCTCCAATACACAGCACCTTTTCTTCCTTCAAAATCAAAGGAAAAGAAAAGAAAAGAACCCTCCCAAGCGACTCCCGTTGATTCCTTTCGCTCGCATAGCTTTGCCTACACCTCTATTTCTCATCGAACGAAATATCTTACCGATGACGGCGCAATTCGCAAAAGGACACACGGTTCTCTGCTAACATGCTACGTCGTCTAGCCTCTCTTAGCAATCAAGATCCCGAGTCCCCACAAGAGCACATGTCCCCGCTGCCAGGAGATGTTCCGTCGTCGCCAGAATCATCCCGCACGGGAGGCTTCGCCAATGTCCTTCGGGGTCTAACTAGCTCCAAGGCCAAGTCGTCGCCCTCGATTGCCTCCCCGTCTTCCACAATAGCTCTCCCCACAGCTGAGTTCGTCCATGGTCCCTCGGTAAACTCTTCCCAGAGACTCTCGTCAAATCATATGGAGTCCTTCGAACTTCTGAAACATGGCTCTCTCTCTGAACGAATCGCTGCCGCCAATGTTTTGAGATTCGCGATTTCCGAGTATCCCCTCAACCCTGTACTGGACATCTGGTATGCTGCGAAAGATTTAATCGAACCCACAAAACCCCCAGCTGCTCGTACGGCCGGTTGGGAATTGCTTACTGAATGTGTCAAGCATGACGCATCCACTGATCTTGAGCGCCAAGAGTATTTTATGACCCTGTCTGCGCCTTCGAATCCGGAAGATTTCCATCTACAGCTTGCTGCTCTAGTTGATCTCACTCACCATGGCCGAGTTTTGACCGGATTTGATTATGAGCTCATCCCTCTGCTAACCCGATGGCTCCGGGAGACTTATAATGCAGTACGCCTGGCCCCAAGGAGGGCCGCGAAGGGCAGCAGGGGACCCTCAAGAAGCCGGGTGGCTCCCCATGGTGGCGAAAAAAACCTCTCACAGCTTTTTGCTTTCTTGATCGACGTAACTAAATTTAGCTTCAACAATGCTGATGAGGCCGCCGTGAATGGATTGATCGACAAGCTTTTGGCAATTTGTGTGAGCACCAATGTGGAAGACGACCTTAGATCGAGCATTGCTGTTATCGACGCTATTGTGACTTTTGGATCCATTCCAGATGGGAAGCTCAAGGGGTGTGTTCAAGTTCTGAGTGTCATCTATAATCAAGTTGACAAACTCCACAAAGAAGCATGGCATACTCTTTCCAATCTCTGCAGATCCCACAACGGGCCGGCAACAGTTCGCATATTGCTTGACATATTACGGAATAGTCCAACAGATGGCACCAAAGAAACCGACGCCAATCGAGAGATCCGCGGTGCTCTTGCGGCTTTACAGAAGCTACTATCAAAGTCTCCAGAGCAAGGGTACCCGGCCGTTCCCTATGCTCTGCTCGCTGATGGACTATCTACTGTTGTCAAGACAACGACATCCATACGAACTTGTGCTGTTGTGCTCCAACTTATTAATGATCTTTTCGACGACGGTACAGGCAACATACATCGACTGATCGTTGACGAAGATTGGTCGATGATTTTGGACACTGCCTCGGAGTGTTCGAAGAAAGTCTCCCGCGAACAACAGGAAGTGGACAGAACCCGCCAATCCAAAGAAGCCGCTGAAGTTGTGAATCGGGAGCTTATTACTCTCATCACACGACTTGATGTCCTGGTAAACCAAAAGACGGGAGATTTTGTCCCGCGGCAAACCGTGGTGAAATTCTTAACAGAAGTCCACCACCTGCTGCCGGATGCGACTGTGTCTGCTGTGCTTGATTATTTTCAACAGTTCAGGTGCTGCTCGCCTTCTGATTTGAACTGGGAGGACAATCTGGCTTTAGTTCTTAACGGATTCTTTGGCAACCGGGACCGATCCTCCCATACTCGACTGCGAGCTTTAGAAACTATCATGGATGCCTACGAAATTGTTGACCTCGTTGGCGATGATCCCGAGCAAAGCTTCATCCCTCATCTGGCCAAGAGTGTGTTGCAAGACGTTGCCGAGGAAACTGATGTGCCAGTTCTGGAGGCCATCGTATCGTTGATGATTTCTGTCGTAGCATCATGTGAGATGGAACTTTTCGACTACATCATCGATGCACTAAGGTGTATCGTTGTGAGTGATCGGTTGAAATCACCGATCACTTCGCCAGCCTCACCCAACCTCTTTGCCTCACCCCCATACGATCAGGCCAACTCACCACCAGGACAATCGCCCTCGAATGTAGTTGCCAAGGGCTATGTCAAAATGTTTGTACAGACTATGGAGTTTCATAGCGCCAAGAGTATTCGCCTATTCAACGCGTTGGTCAATATCGCGAAATCCAATCATTGTGAAGTGGATGCTCGACTAACTGCTATGAAACTTCTGTTTCGACTACGAGGTGACTGGGCCAATCGAATATTCATCACAAAAGTTCTGGAGACCAACTTTCTTGCTGCTTCTATATGCCGCACCGAAGAATCTTTGGCCAAAAGACAGGCCGAGGAAGCTGCCCAGGCACTACGGCTATCTAGAAGTGAGCATGGTGGCTCATCTCGGTCATCGCGAGGGATTTCCTTCGGACAGAGCCAAGCTTATGAAAGGGGTATCCCAATTCGATCCGGCAGCGGCTCCGGTTTTAGGGTTCCTACCGGCCGATATCATCAGCTGTGGAGCCTCCCAGACCCCGATGCCCTCCCTGATGAGGTTACCGGAGCCGTTAGTCCGGTTTTGGTCTCGCATGTTTCAGAGTTAAATGGAACAGACGCCAGCCATCACGATACACCCGAGGAGGCTAACGGAATTGAGGTGGTTGAAGGCAAGACGGCTGAGATCATTGGCGAGGCCACTGATGACGCCAGTCCTGTGGCATTGAATGTATCTGCCTGGCTCGAAGCTGTTTTGAGTCTTCTTCACGGGTGCAATTGGGAAGTGTACAGCTTCATCCTAGTGCATCTTCCGTCCCAGTTGAGCAATCATGCTCTATTTAGGGACTCCATCCCACAGATTCAAGAGCTGCGGCGGCTCATCTGCGAACATATTCGAACTAACAACTTCCAAGAGCCGCCCAATACGTCAGGTTTACGGCGGGCAGACGTTGCCATTTGCCTCTTCCATAGCTTGACAATGATACTCAGCTATCACGTCTACTTCCAGAAAGGAGAGGAGGACGAAATTGTGAAGACGTTTGTTCACGGCATTACCACATGGGAACGAAGTGCCAAATGTTGCATACACGCATTGTCAATTTGCTGCCATGAGCTCCCGCTTTCTACCAGCAAGTCTCTCGTTCAACTTCTGGCCAAAATGTCCACTATCATCACCCAACCTCATGTGTCGGTGCATATCCTGGAATTTCTCGCCACTCTGAGCCGACAGCATAATGTTTATGTCAATTTCAGGGAGGAAGAATACAAGATTGTGTTTGGCATTTGCATCCGGTATCTGCAGTCTGTCAGAGACAAGAAAGAGTCTTCCCGGAATAGTCAAATGAGCGAGCCATCGACTCCAGCTGCACTCTTCCCGCATGTCACTGATGTGACGCATCCCGGCGCCACCGATGATCTGCCCCAATATGTATATGCATTAGCGTATCATGTTATTCTTTTCTGGTTTTTGGCACTGAAACTTCCAGACCGGGCGAGCCTAGTTGGGTGGATTATACGTAACCTGTTCAGCGATGGTGACGAAGACCAGGCGGACAATGAACAAGCACTTACGTCTGTTGATTTTATGCAACGGGTTACCTATGCCGATGTCGACGAGTCTTCTGAAGATCCCCATTTCACGGAGGCCCGTTTCGGCGAGATCATTACCAAACGATGGATTGTCGGGCATAGCATTGTGACAGTGATGCAGGCTACAAGTACTGGCTGGGCACAAATCGTCAAGCGACAACCATCGGGGACATCGGTATACACAATTCGGGAAAGCTTTAGCCCCCCTCCGCCGCATCAAACCCAGAACTACGTGGATATTAAAAGGGAAGGACAGGCATCAACCAACACGATACTCCCTAGTCATATCCTAGTTCGGCTACTCTCCTCCTTTCCGCAAGCAACGGAGCCTGCTCGCCCAATCCCTTTACCCGAGGAAGAGGCAGTGGAAAGGTCTATTCGGGTCTTTGACCGTAGCTCCACAGTTGACGGGCATAAAGTTGGCGTCATCTACATTGGAGAGGGTCAGACGGATGAGGTCGAGATTCTTGCGAATGTGTCTGGCAGTAGCGACTACGTCACATTCCTCAATAACTTGGGAACCCTGACGAAACTAAAGGGGGCTACATTCAACACCCATGGTTTGGATCGCGAGTTTGATTCGGATGGCCAATACACATTCTGTTGGCGAGACAGGGTCACCGAGGTTGTGTTTCATGTTACAACGCAGATGCCCACAAACCTTGACCATGACGCTCGATGTACTCTGAAAAAGCGCCACATTGGCAATGACTTTGTCAACATCGTGTTCAACGATTCGGGCTTGCCTTTCAAGTTTGACACGTTTCCAGGCGACTTCAATTTTGTCTATATCGTCATTACACCAGCATCTCGAGCCTCGTTTATTGCAACTCGAGACTCGCCTTTGGGAGGGGGGCAGCCATTTTACAGAGTCCAAGTAATGAGCAAGCCTGGGTTCCCGGAGATCTCACCAGCCTCGGAGACCAAAATGGTATCTCTCAAGGCACTCCCAAGCTTGATCCGCCTTATTGCACTGAACGCCTCCGTCTTCTCCCATGTGTGGGCCAACCGTGAGGGCGGCGAGCATGTCAGTTCGTGGCGAAGCCGGCTAAGGGCCATCAAACAGCTGCGGGAGCGATATGCACCCAAGCCGGGACACCTGACCCCTTCAGCATCTCAGGCATCGTCCTTGGGCAGCCTCGCTCAACAACAAGGAGGAGAAACATCGAGGCCAAGCAGCACCATGCGGGACAGCTTCCCCAGTAGCCTCCGTCGGTCAAGTGTGGCCACCTTTTTCACCAGCACAAGCGAGCAGACGTCCCATCGATCCTCAACAGTTTCCACTTCAACTACAACGAATGACACCGAGATTGGAATTGCACCTGGGTTAGACTCGATGGTCGAGTCGGTGGATTTCTCACGATGGGCCTAAGTAATGAACATATTGATGAACCGCAACGCAAGGAGGCGAGTGGAGAGAGTGGCTGTTTGTATAATGAAAGTGATGCGCTACAATAATGTTGGGAGGCGTCTATATATGGGGCAATGGATACGAAAAGTTCATGTTTGGGAGGCTGTCTTTGTTCATTTTTCTTCTTTTTTTAATTCCTCACCATGTTTGTTATCTAGCGACACCGAATGTGTTTGATTCTCGAGGCTCTATATTTGTTTTTGCTTTGGAATACCCTTGATGCCTTGGTGTTTGCTCAAATTTGTTTATGCCTCTTTTGCGTTTTGCGTTTTCAGTTTTCAGTTCTGCGTCTTTGTACATGTTGCGTGTGTACATTGCAGGCCGGGCTAATACAGGATGTTAATCTTAACCTGGTGTTCTCGCCAACTTATGCCGATTCGATTTCTTCCACCCTTGGAAATTCCTGCCTCTGCCGCTTTCCTAGCCTCCTCTTTCTTTTGATCTTCTTGGTTGATTTTATTTGCTCTTCACTGTTTGGCTTAGCTGGGTTTAGCAAGTGCGAGACAAGCAGCATGTAAGCCGTGACTTGTGTGCATCTGACTTGTCGAGGTGCTGTTTAGGATTTTGCTTTTTTATTCAACCCCGACACTCAGCTCGTGGCAAAGTCGAGCTGCCGTGTAACACGACGAGTCACTTAATAGTACTAGTACTTGACCCTGTCGCAAATTTGAACTTACATCACAGGCCGGTCGGATAAAAAGGAACTTTTTGAACAGTCGTTGCCCTGCTAGCTCGGTGTATAACACAAGCTTCAGGCTTAGTTGCAGCAGTCACTTCATTCAATAGTTTGAGATATGCTTGTGTACTGGCGGAGTGGTCTGGTTTAGTTGGCGGTCAAGAGGGGTGGTAGGCTGAACAGGGCCTCGCTGACCACGTATGTCCATGTCCCAGTAAGTCGCGTGTTACGCGGGTTGGGTGCGACGCGGGGTTTGCGTAGCCGTCATCGAACTCGTTTACTCAGCGGCCGAGACTCCCCGTTATGGGACCATAACCTCCCACCCGCAGACGTCACCGCTTCAGACAGCCGGGGTGTTAAGTCGAAGCTGCTCCCTCCCAGGCTGGATTTGTTATTGAACAAGGTTGACCAACTTTAGTGACCGACAGTGCTTCGGGGCTGATCTATTATGTCTCAAAAAATAGACCAAAAATATCCAGTAAGGGGCCATGAACGAGCGTGGTTACTGTAACATGCTGGTTTTGATGATTGTGGCTGCAGCCTCTGCACTCGGGTCTTGGCGGGTCTCGGAAGCCTCGGTCTCCAACAGCTGCAGCCTTTGATGGGGTTGCTCGATTGATACTTGGCGGCGGTGATGTAAAGGTTGGCCAGGAGTGACGAACTACTAGTTAGAGCTAGGCCAAGACACTACGCCAGAGTTGCCCGGACCAAAATTTTTGCCAGCCCAGTAAACGCGTGGTTGAATTATGTTACGGTCGAGATATCGTCCCAATTATTAGAGTGGTGTCAAACCTGCAAGAGCTTTTCAGTCATATCTCATATGGTGAGGTGGATGTTAGCTTTGATCGCTGTGCGCTAGGCGATGTACATGATTGATTGATGGGCAAAACACGGCCTAGATGTGTGTGTGTGCATGTCAAGTGTAGGCCGAAGTCTAGAAAGGGCAGGTCGGGTGGTATGCCACACTCATGCACCGCACCTGTGAGAGGTCGACTTGGGACGGGATCACGCACGTCACACACAACTTCGCGCCAATCGCAGGTTTCAGGGAGAGACGAGGAGGGGAAACTCGATCCATGTCTCAAGTTATGGAGGGACTCGTCACAGCCAAGTTATTTGGTTGGGCCGCGAGGCTCAGAAAAGGTCAAATCTGACTTACGCTCGGCTGGTGCCAAGGCCCAGTCGAGAGCGGCAATATCGCATGAAAGGGAGGCTCTCTATCTGGGCATTGTGCCAGCCGACGGTATCCTTCAATGGCAGCGGGACGCCGCCAACCATTTCATGGGGACAGGAATGCCCATTGGAAAATACCACCGTCTACCACAACCATGCGTTGCGGCCGCAGCTTGGCCAGCCGCACATCTCTCCCCATGGTGATATCCTTGCTGCTCGCGTCAATCGCCAAGGTTACACAGCCAGGGTGAGGCGTCAGCGGAATCCACCGGGGCCTGACCTTCTGCACGTCTGCACATCTGCACAGTGAAAATTTTTTGGCACCTCAGCCAGTAAGAAAGCCACACGGTAACACAGAATCTTAATGGGATGGCTGGTCTAGGTGAGGGGTCGTGTAAGAGATTTTTCCCGGGAGAAGGGGAGACAGGGGCAGATAACACCGGGGAATGCATCTCCAGGTCCTGTGCCTGATACTACTCGGTTAGGATTAGACCAGCTTCAGATGCCTGATGCAAAGTATCCCAAGCCGTCTCTTGCTCCCGGGCCGACGAAGCGTAAAGGAATGGCGTGCACATGAAAAATGACTGTTCCCTACACTGGCAGCAAATCACATTGGCGACGTGTAAAATAATACATTCAACTTCGGGAATAGAAGCGTCGTGGCAAAGGCTGCCTGGGCAAAGGTTGATTTGTACCCGTGATTTTTGCCGCCGTCAGCAACTGGAACAGACGAGGTGGGAGCCGGTAAGCAGGCTCCTTTGGTGCTAAAATATGTGTCTCATTAGCTTTTTCAACTAAAAGGAAAGGAAAAAAAAAAAAAGCAAGAGAAAAAAGCAAGAAAAAAAAGAAAAGCAAAATCGGAGGCGGTTTTCGAGCCGCCAACAGATGGACGGGTTACGTTGCAAACTCCACTCCTCCCGTGTTGCGGATGCAGCCTTAGCTTGGGGATGCCGCTAGTCTGTACGTACTTCAGCCGAGCAGGGTAAACAGTAACGATGCATGCGCTTCGAGCTACCTTTTCAGCCCTCAGTCAAGTTGGCTCGATCCTCATTGAAACGAATCCTCAGAGCTAATCCCCGGTGTACGTGCCCATGTGCGCGCCCCCTCGTTTCTATGAAATCAACTGCGTTCCTGGAGCTGCCCCGCGT
>NAGG01000713.1:0-21211 GCA_003031705.1 Calonectria naviculata | reverse complement strand
GAAGGAGGGGGCGGGGTGCCTGAGACTGAACGAGGCATGGCCTTGGGTGGAGGTGGCGTAGCGGCCTTTGCGGGCGTGTTCTCGGCGCCGGGCTTCTTGTTGACCCATCGCTTCAGATCAGGGTCGTATACGAAGCTGCTGGCCTCTCCCAACTTGGCTCGAATTGGCTTGCCGGGAGATGCGTCGCCTCCGGTGGGTGCTACTTCCGCCTTCTTGCCACCTCCAAACCATCCGCCGAATCCCCAACCCTTCTTAGTTTGGGCAGCCGCCGCACGTTTCGCTAGAGTTGAATTAGCCACGTTTATCTTCAGGACTTTGGGAGAGTACATACCATCTTCTTCAGCTGCTTTGCGGAACATTTCGTCGTTCTCTCGGTCCTTCTCAGCCTTGGATTTTTCCTTAGGTCTCAATGCAGGGATATCATCATCCTCATCATCCATGAAACTCTTCTTCTTTGGCTTGGACGCATCATCTTCATCATCAGCAGTTGCATCCAAGTCAGGCTCATATGACGGGGGTTCATAACCATATGGCTGGAAGGATGGTGGCTCATATCCACCGCTTGCACCTTCAGTGCTGTCCTGATTCTCGGCTTCAGGCTGGGGAGCACTGGATGTCATAGAAGGCGGTTCATACCCATAGCTGGGAGGCTGATAGCCTTGCTGGGAGTTATCGTTGCTTTCCTCGGTCACCAATGCCGGCATGCTAGCGGATGGCTGGGCACCAAACGGCTGATATCCTTGTGTGATCTGAGCAGGAGGTGCCAAGCCTGGCACTCCTCCCATGCCAAACGATGGCTGAGCGGCACTGGGTTCAGGGGCCGAACCGATGGGGGCATAATTTGTAGGTGGTGCCGATGCGGCATTGGCTCCGGGATAAGAAGGCTCGTAAGAGTTTCGGGGGTACTCACTCGAGCTTCGATCCATTGAGCTTCGAGATGTCGGAGCATATTGCGAAGTGGGCTCATAAGGGTTCGACGATGGGGTAGCGGCGACTGCGCCAGGGGCATACCTCGATGCAGCAGCAGAAGCTGAGGCATGCGCACCGGCCATGGGATATCCAGGGGACTGCCCGCCATATGGCTCAAAGTTGCTCACAGAGGGCGACCGGCTCATCGTGGGGGTGGTAGCAATGCGGCCAAAGGGTCCTGCCTCTGCCTCGCCACTGGCTCCATTTCCATTGGCTTCGCTGTCGTCACCAGCCACAAACTTGTTGAATCTGTTCCACATGCTGTCTGAAACCTTGTTCATGCTGGGCTTGGAGATCCAAGAGTTGCTCTCTTCTTTGGGCGCCTGCTTGAGTCTTATCATGAAGTCGTCAACAGCAGACTCCAAAATATAGTGGTAGTAAGGAGATCTCTTAGTTTGAGATGTCATCGCAACAGCAATTGCCTCACAATATTGTAGTGCCTTGTCCCGGAAGCCGTACTCGGCAAGGGCCATGGCATGGTGGAGCTTGTAAGCTGCCAAGTGAGGGCTTCCAGCAGTCGCAGTGGGTCCACCCGCAAGCGAAAGACCATATTCGTAGACTTCGCTGAGCTGAAGAGATTCGACATCCTTTCCAAACTGATCGGAGTTCTGGCGATGGTCGGAGCCGAGCAAGACCACGTTCGCAGAAGGATCGTCCAGGCCACCAAAAACAGAAGCGTTTCTGCCGAAAAGGAAGCAAATGTGAGCTGCCTCGGCTCTCCCATAGCTGGACAAGAGATTTCCAAGGGCGTTCAATCCGCGGACATCATCAGTACTGCGGTTGCTGAGGACCAACCCAAGTGTCTCACGCCACTTGTCCAATCCATCCAAAGTATCTGTAGTAGGCCCAGCACCAGACCCGGTCGAAAGAAGCTGAAGACCAGCTCGAGCATGTGAAGGCACAAGCTCATCGACACAGTCGTCGTAGTTTCCAGAAAGAATCTTATAGAGAGCAGCCATCGACTCATTCTGGTGGCCAGGATAGTTGACTTCCTTCCGTACAAACTCCTGAGCAACCTGCTTGTAAAGATCGCTTGAAACTGTGTGAGAGATCAACATGGCATGACCCCAAAGTCGCTTGTCAACCAAAGCCCAGACAGCCTTCTCACGATCGCCTCGCAACAAGTGGTGACGGATCTGGTCCATTGTGGAGATGTCAGCGCCGTCAGGTTGCATAGCAGTAATGGAGGTGGCCGGAACACCCAGACCACCAGCACCAGGGAACAAAGCATCATCATCAGCGGTGGGTGTGATAGTTCCGGGCGACAGGATATCTCGCACAGCCTTCTCAACAGCTGGGGTGCCCTCGAGAATGCCATCATTCTCGATAAACACACGGAGAATCCTCCACAAAAGCAAGCGCTCGATAGCTCGCTTGGCTTCTAAAGATAGCTGAGAATGGAATGAAACTTCAGGGAGATCCTTCTCCAGAGTCTCAATGCCAGCAGAAAGCCAAGCAATCGTCTCCTTCTTTTTCGATTTGCCCTTCAGAGGGCCTGGGAATTTGCCTAGACGGTCAGGGAGGGGATCAACATCCTTAATGTTGCGAACCTTGACTTCGCCTGGCGTGCGGATGATGGTAGGCACACTCTGATTCATACCATATCGAGGAACACTGTTGGGAAACGATGTGACAATAGTTCCGCCAACACCCCAGGCAAAGACTGGAACGCCCTTCCAGCGCTGGAGTGGGTCCTTTTCCCGTCCATCGGTGGGAGCGACCATATTCATTGTCAATGATGCGCCTCGAGTTCGAGTGACCGGCGCATACATAGGTTGCATCGGTTTTGTTAGGACGGGGGAGGCAGGAGAGTGAGCAGAAGAGGGGCGCTTAGTAGAGTCAGACGACTTTCTACCCTGCTTGTGGCCAAACGAGGCGCTTGGTGATTGGGTTTGAGCACGCGGAGGTGGGACAAACCCAGCCTGAGCCGTCGGGGGAGCATGTGGAATATGGGGAACATAGCTTGGGCCTGATTGCTTGGGTGGCGAGAGCGTCAACTGCCCAGCATAGCTAGGAGGTGGTGGAGTTCGCCGAACAGCCGTTGGAGATCCCTTGGGACTGTAATGGTTAGGTGGATGAGTTGCGCTCAACGACCTACTATTGGGCGTAACTTGCTCATCTTCCTCGTCCACCTCACGAGTAGGTGGAAGCGAAGAAACCCGGTTCAGCCGTGGCTCGTACGAAGAGCTCATTCGGCGTTCAGCAAGGGTCTCTCCGTTATGGTTTGTCTCGACATGAGTCAAGGGGCTCGACGTTCTAGGTTGATGAGGCAAGACTGGCGGTGGGACGGCTGCTGCAGCAACAGGTCCATAGGAAGCATGAGATTTTGTGGCTGGGGGAGCTGGTGAATATCGACTATTGGCGGGCGCAGGAGGAGCCGTATGGTTCCCCGTGGCACCGGGAGCCGGGGAATACCTAGACACATTGGTGGATGGGGGTGGCATGTGGTTTGCAGGAGTTGAAAGGGCAGCGTAAGGGCTCACACGTTCAGGAGCAACGAGACCAGCGACGCCAGTTGGCTGAGCAGCTGGAGTCTGAACGGGAGGTACCTGGACTGGCACAGGCGGAGGTGGCATATGGTTTGCAGCAGGCACCAATGGGGAGTGAGCACCGTAAGCCATGGGTGGTGGCTGATGTGCTGGAGATGGAGCACGAAGGCTAGTCCTTGAGCTTGGACGAGGCTTAGGCACCATAGGCAGCTCCTCAAAGAAGCTATCCTTATGCGGGCCACTAGGAGTTGGGGGCTTCTGGTGAGGAGGAGGTTGGTGCGAAGGTGGTCCTTGGCCATGGCTTGAGCTGGGAGGAGAGAGGGTGCTAGAAGGAGGGCCAGGTGCGTACATCCCGGCACTGGCGCTTCTAGGAGGTCCTGCTGTCTGAGGGGGAGGGGGGGTGGCTCGAGAAAGCTGCTGCATGCTGGCTCGCTTGCGAGGCTTCACTACTGGAGTAACAAGATCTGAAGGCAAGTCGTATGGCGAAGAATATCCTCCCTTGGATTTATCGGCGAAGCTTTGAGTTCTTGGGATATCAGGTCTTGCGGGCGGGGGGACCGTGCCATACTGAGGCGCCGACCCGTAGGGCGTCGTCGTAGGCGCAGGCGCATTATAACCTCCAGTCGGTGTTGCGGGAACATATGAAGAAGCTCCCTGTGTGTTTTGAGGAGCATACGGGTTCCTGGTTGTAATCTGCTTGGGTGCTGATGCCGCTGCTGCGGCGGGTTGGGTTGCTGGAGTTTCGTCCTCGTCCTCGAGGAAACCCTCGTCATCGCTTCCAAAGAACGCAGCCGGGTCAACCTCTTTATCTCCCGCTGGAGTGTCCTCAAGGAGAAAATCATCTTCATCATCATCCGCGAAAGCTTCCTCCCATTTCGAGGACAAATCAGCGGCAGGTTTTCCTTCACCACTCTTCTCCTCTTCTTGAACTGGTTCTTCGATTATTATCTCTCCAATGGTGTCTTGGCGTGAGATGGGACTAGGTTCCGCCGAATCCATAACCTGCATTGTGGATTTACGTTGAAGTGCTTGTACGTGAGGCTCGTCTGAGTTGGTGTCCTGCACCTGGCCGAAAAAGTCATCGCCATTTCCATCATCATCAAATGAATTAGCTGCGGCTCCTTGGGATTCGGTGGCCTCTTCGGATTCGGTTTGAGAAATAAGAGGAACACCCTCTTCATAGCGCGCTTCAGAAGCTTGAGCATCGGTTCCCTGTAAATCTCCACCAATCGAGATGGATCGCGCATGTGGTCGTTTGGGAGCATTGAGCTCTGAGGGGGATTCCGAAGCTTGCCCACGCTGGTACTCCTGCTCCTCGGCCGTCGCATCCCTCTCATCCTCCTCCATGAGATCCAGGGCCTGGTTTGCAGGCAGTGTCTGGTGCGCATCCGAGCTTTGCGTCATGGGTGGCACGACGGGAAAAGAATTTGTTCGATCTGAGGGAGGCATAAATTTGAAAGGATCAGTGTCTGTGCGAGAGAGGTTCCAGTCGCCACCATCTTCATCGTCATTGAAATTGACCTCATGAGATACAGTCCGGGCGAATGACATAGATTTGGAGTGCTGGGAGGTTGAGGTATTTGGCTGGGGCGATTCGCCCTTTTCCGCTTCCTCGTCGTGGTCAGGATTCTCTGCGGGCTGCTTGGTGGGGAGCTCCTGAGCAGGTTGTTCCTCGGAAGCTGGCTCCTCGGAGCCTAGCCAGGCATCTCCATCATCATCTCCGTCTTGCGAAAACCAAGCATTAGCTCCGTCTTCTTCTTTGGAAGCGCCTGCATCCTCATGCGACTCGGTTTCTTGCGTCGTGGCCTCGGTGGATTGAGTTGGTGCATCTTCGGAAGATGACGTCGGTTGGCTCGCGTCGGCATGTGTTTGTGTTGTGGCAGCAACATCGGGGTTTCCAGGCATCTCAGCCGGGTGCCCCGGTGCATTTGGCGCCTCGGCAGCCATCTCGAGGCCGTGTCGAGAAGGAAAGTGTTGTGTGTGAAGACAAGTCGCGTGCAAGCAGTACTACCTGGCGATGGCGTCAGTAGCTGGACGCGGGACCAAAGGGGCTCACGGGTACAAGCCGGGCTCGAGGCCTCAGGGGCTCACGAGCTCAGGGCGCGCCCGGGAAGCTTGCGGGCAAGCTGGCGTGTAAGCTGGCGTACCTATTATATAAGAAATCAAATGCTGTGGTATCACGAAAAGTCGCCTTTCGCCATAGTCGAGTCGGGGTTTGGAGGCGATTGCAGATGAATGAGATGAGGAAGGAAATCTGGAACTAGGTCCGAGCAAGGTATTGACCAGATCGCAACTTGGCATGTACCAAAAATTAGACGTTCGGAGCCAACTTACCGTATTCGTACCTACCTTGTGCACTTGTTTGGACCGGCCGGGTCCGCTACATCCGCCACGCGCCACAGGCGGCTCCACCATCGACCACCCCGACTATTACCCGGGATAATCCCCCATATGAACGCGGAACATCACACTCACAACCTGTACGTGGATTACCCTAGACCAATCATGAGAAACTTTTTTGCCTGAAAAAGGAATATGCACCTCGGTAGCGTATGACAAAAGGTCTAAGCATAATGCGGGATAAGGTTATGTTCGTGGCTTGTTTACACCTGTCATCTTCTTACCCCGCGTTGAAATGGACTTTTGTTCCGGGGTGCTTTTGTCTATTCGCGGTTTTCGAGGTTCTTCGAGGTTTATGGCAATTATGTTGTTCTCGAACTAAACTGATCTCACGGCTACATTTTCTGATATTTCGAGGTCTACTACCAATAAAGTAAAGGGTGGCTAGGTAGGTAAAAAAGAAAAATAGAAACCATACAGGAAACTCAATACCAATACCGCCAAAGACAGAGAGGCTATTCTCGGGTTTTAACTCAAAACTGTACCATCATTCGATAAAAGCGCCTATGAAGTGTAAGGCAATTTACCGGTTTATATTGCGTTGGTAGATTTTCTATGCTTGTTTGGGATACTGGGCTAAATATATCCTCTGGAGTGATAAAAACATGATATTTGAGTGCTGCAGCTATCATGATGTTTGACAGACACCTGCTTTCCAACATCTAAAATACGAAGGGGAATCTAATGATATTAATAAATAATAATATCTCATACGACAGAGTAGAGACGATAAAATATACACTTCCACACAGGCCTTCGCCTTTTTATGGGCGCAGACCAATTGCCATGCCAGCAGGCCCCAAAGTTTAACGTCTGACGAGTCGTAATAATGACATTTCCGGAATTTTCTTTGGGCCACGACGCGCACACTTAGCCCTCCAGAGCCTGGGCTTCACACATCTTTCGGTAGAGCCCGCCTTGGGCAATGAGCTCTTGATGAGTTCCAGCCTCAGAGATCTTTCCGCCAAGGAAGACACAGATCAAGTCTGCATCTTTGATTGTGCTGAGACGATGGGCAACGGCGATGGTAATACGGTCACCTTCTTTGGCTGCCTCAGCTAGAGCATTTTGTACAATCTTTTCGCTTTCGGTGTCCAATGCACTCGTGGCCTCGTCCAAAAGCAGCACCTTTGGATTTCGAATGAGTGCTCGAGCAATGGCAATACGCTGTCGTTGACCGCCCGATAATTGCGCACCGTTTGAACCCGCTGGTGTGGCAAGACCTTCGGGTAGTGACGAGACAAAGTCCCAGGCATTGGCGGCCCGGAGAGCTGTCTCAATTTGCGCATCAGATACGGTGGGTGGACCCTCAACAGATGGATCGTCTATGCCGAGGGCAATGTTCTCGCGAATGCTGCCTTGGAATAGAGTAGGCTCTTGTTGTACGAGACCGACTACAGAGCGGTAGAGGCGCGGATTAAGTGTTGGGAGCGGGGATGAGTCGATGCTGATAGTACCGCTTGTAGGATCATAAAATCGTTCGAGCATCGCGATCATGGTTGACTTGCCACATCCAGAGGCACCAACCAGAGCAACAAACTGACCAGGCTTGACCTGTCCAGCATATATTAGTGTTTAGGTACATAATTAACTTCAAAAGATGTACACGTACATTTAAATCAATGCCACGGAGAACCTGCGCCTGTGGTCGAAGTGGATACGAGAACCGAACGTTATCCAGTGCAATAGGTCCTCCCGACTTGGGTCCGTTTTGTCGATTTTCGGGCGTTTCTCGAACTGTGGGCTCTAGGCCGTTGAGCCAGAACATGTAATTGGCGGCGTTTATACCTTTGGTGATACTTGTTGAAAACATAAAAAACTGCGATGCTGCTTGCCCTGAGTAGAATACTCCCATGAAGGCCACGTAGAAATTATACATTGTGACGTCGCCGAGGGATAAGAGTCTGCATCCATACCAGAAGCCCAAGGCTTGGAACCAATACTCGATGGACTGAGTCAGAGCAAACCACATCATGATGGTCGTGAGATCTTTCAATGAACCAGCCACGGCGTGATCTAATTCCATAACGTACTTCTCCAAAACAGACTCCTCAATCGCCAGGGAGGAGACAGTTCTGATCGCATTGACAGCTTCTGATGCAATAGCTGCGCTGGTCGAATATCGCTTGGAGGTCTTGCGGTCGAGTTTTGCATCAAATCGGATTTTCATGTACCCGGAAGCAACAAGAGGCGGAAGCCCACCGAAAACCACCACCAGGCCGAGTTTCCAGCTATGAATGATAGCCATGATACTACAAGCTGATAGGTTCAGAACCGATATAAGAATAAGTCCGATATTGCTGCCCATTAGTTCTAGAATGCTCTGAGGATTAGAATCAACACGGCTGACTAGGGCACCGGTGTTATTCTCCTTGCGATCGAAGAATTGAAGGTCCTGTCGGAGCATGTCCCTAAGGCTTTGCTTTCGCAACTTGTGGCTTAGATGCTGAGCAATCGTATTGGTAAACCACCCAATAAGAAAATAGACAATCAGACAGCCACCGGCAAGGACAACAAACATGGCCGCAAAGAAGTTTCCTCGGCTCCTCATCCTCTCACTACTCAGTTGAAAAACGTCCATGACTCTTGAGAGTAGAATGGCTTGTCCAGGGTAAAGTGCAGCTCCTCCTAAACATCCGATAAAGGCGAAGATGTATGGCCAGGTTAATTCAGGAGTTTCTCGCACAAGGCGTGCAACAACTGTGAGGATTCCAACCTGCTTATGGTTATCGTAGTTATCACGGTCCTTTTGGAGCTCTAGTTGTTCTTGAACTTTGGTATCGTATCGCGTAACTGTTTTTGTAATGTCCAAGTCCTCTGTCTCACTCACTGCTTCCTCTGCTTCTGTTTCGCTGCCGGAAGCTGATGAAGATATGGCGAGGCTTTGGATCTTTACGAGCTTGGCGTAGGCACCATCACTGGAAAGCAGAGACTCATGAGTTCCTTGTTCAATGATGTGTCCTTTCGACATGACGACGATATTGTCAGCCTTTCGAATGGTGGCTAGCTTATGAGCAATGACAATGGTGGTTCGACCTTCAGATGCCCTGTCAAGAGCTTGCTGAACGATGCCCTCCGCATGAGGATCCAGAGCACTGGTTGCCTCGTCAAGAAGAAGGACCTTCGGGTGAGATACGATGCTTCGGGCGATGGCGACTCGTTGTTTTTGACCACCTGACAATAGCCCACCGCGCTGCCCAATTTGAGTGTCATATCCATCTGGAAGATCCTTGATGAAATCATGGGCAAAGGCCATCTTCGCGGCATCTTGAATTCGTTCTAGTTGCTGATCCCTTGATGCGTTCTCTAGCTCAGTTCCGATCAACCCGTGCTTGATATTGTCGAATACCGTCCCTTCGAAGAGGACAGGCTCCTTATGATTCTGTTAGCATTTTTATTGAACCGGCTTATAGAAAAAAAGTTGACGTACCTGCTGAACAAGGCGGATGTTTTTCCTCAGCCAACTTAAGTTCAACTTTTCAATTGGCGTACCATCCAACTTGATAGTTCCGGCTCCTAGGTTGTACCACCTTTCAATCAGCCCAACAATGGTACTCTTCCCTGAACCACTTTGCCCCTGCAGAATTTTAGCATGTGAAATAAAAATTAACCTGTTTTTTTTTAACAATAACAAACATACCACAAGGGCTGTCACTTTGCCGGCGGGAACTCGCAAGGAAAAGTTCTCAAGGACAGGAACACCCGGTCGAGTCGGGTAGGCAAATGAAATGTTCTCCAGCTCAACCTCGCCTGTAACACTGGAGGGGATTTCACCGGAATGGTCGAGGGGATCGATGGATGATTTACGGTCCATGAGCTGAAAGAGTTGGGCGGCGGAGGAGATTGCACGGCTAAAGTCAATCGAGTATGGAGCCAAGGAAGTTATGCTGATGGCAGCAATGATGACAGACATCAAGACGCTGAGGGGTCCGAGTCAGACAGTGAATGCGGAGGAGTTTCGGGGAGCAGTGTACTCACGTAAAAATATCACCCACATTTTTAATCTCACCGTCGAGGTACAATCTAATACCCTGCCAGAAAGCAAGTCCAAAGCCAAGATAGATAATGGCATACTCGGCAGAAAATAAGATGCCAAAAAGTGGCGAGATCTTGTTGCCAACCTTGTGTGCGTCTTCGAGATATTTGTCGAACTTTTCAACAAGCCTAGAACGCATTTCAAATGCTTGTACCGCGCGGACACTGGAGAGGACGCCCTCTGCGAATGAATTGGCTTGGCCATGGATCTCGAGAATTTTAGTTTCGTGACCGGCTTCGATTCCCGCAACTACTCCCATAACGAGAATGCAAGCTGGGGCGACACATAAACAGATAAGGGTGAGCTTCCATTGAACAATAAAGGCGAGGATGAAAGCTGTGACAAAAGCAGATATGCCTTGAAAGGTGAGGCCAAGTTTCTCAGAAAGACCCCCCTGGATCAACCGTCCGTTTGAGGTAGCCTGGGTGGAGATGGAGCCTCCCGTTCCAAAGTCGTAATAGGCAATCTCCTGACGCAAGGCGGCACGAAGATAGGCATGGCGGATATTGCGCACGATTCGGTACGCAGAATAGGTCAAGAGAGTGTTATAGACATAACAGAGAACGAATCTAGCGATGCCAAGGTATACAAAGTACAGGCTTGTTGGCGTGTCAATATGACGATGGTTTATTAGCAAGGGGTGGGATGACTAACGCAAGATCTGCTACATCACTGCGGAACTTGGCTGGAGTCCCCTTTCCGGAGGTAAAATCGTTGATGGTAGTGACGAATTTTCCAAAAATAAGATTTTGAAGGGAATTTCCGGCGCCAGATGCAATGGCAGCAAAAATAGCAACAGCCTGCATGGCATGCTCAACGGGGCCTCCATGTGATATGATTCTCTGTACAACTCCACTATTAGCAGGCAACTCGTATTTTTTGAGAGAAACATACCAAATAAACGCCCCAGCCAGCCCCTTGCTGAGGTTCGTTGGGGGCTGAAGTAGGGACGGGACTCGGCGAGGGGACGGCCTCTTCGGCCTTTTCCCCGTCGCCTGACTTGGCGCCCATGATGTTACAGATGTCTCCTGCACCAACACGCACCTCACTAAAGGAGTGGCGTGAATGCCGTCTCTAGTGGGCCCTTGGTTCGTGTTTGAATATCCCTAATGTGTGCAGTGCAGTATACTTCAATGCGAGTAAGCGGCGAAATGATGGAGGCGGAGGTTGACGAGTGCCCAGTATTCTCTCAGGCCGTCAAGATGTGGGGGAGAGAGAGAAAGGGCTTCTGTGTTTATTTAAAGACGCTGAAATTAGATATTCGGAACGTTCAATTCGTACTCGTTGGGCTGGGGTATCAAGCTTGGCACTTGCCTAAATGTGGGAGCAGAAGCAGTTTAGTATGAAGGGCAAGGATGAAACGGAAAGGAGAAAAGGTTGAGAAAATCCGCCGGACGCGCACGCGTTCCTTGAATCCCGGGACAGATTACATTTCGATCTTGGCAAGAAACGACACATCCACCGACGAGCTCTCCGTGGGTGGGTATTGTGGGGGTTCCGGCGGACAGGCTCTGTATGCGGCCGATCACGTCAAGAAGAGAGGGAGTCATCGGGGAGTTTAAACGGGCGGGAAGCGGACCATGGACCAGGGTCATTATGATACATGGAATTATTAGACGGGCAACAGGACCAGTATTTGGCTTCTATTTCGCTCCGCAGCTTGAATTCTATTGGCATCCGGACAGGCTCGGATTCGGTTGCGCTACCAAGCAAGGAGGCGAAGTCAATCGGGATGGCTACGCAAAAGCAAGGGGACAAATGGCCCCGGCGGCTCTGGTTGGCTACGGGCAGCTATTTGAGAGTACGATATTGTAAGCATCTGAGGCCCATGGGCCATGGCTGAATTAAAGATTGTGGGGCGTGAACAGACTCAGGGAAGATTTGGGGAAAATAAGAAGGACGACTGCACATCCACAAGCACATGGGCAGGGACTTGGCACGATGCCAAGCGCTGATCCCTGCACCAACCCTGGCCTAGAATTACGAGACTCGGCGCCTGATTCGCTGCTTCGGGGCGTGGGCATGCCGAAAACCGCCATCGTCGACAGTTTAAAAATACGCTGGAAACGCCTCCAAATGCTCTCCGACGGAGCCCGCGCGTCCCGTACTTAATGACGGTCAACACCCCTCTTCTGCAATGGCTTCCCATCGATTCCTCAAACCGTTCTGGCGTCCAAGACTGCCACGAATGACTTCGGATCCCGAATGCACCTTTTTCCGTCTTTTCTTTTTCCACACTGCTCCGTCCCACTCAACGCCCCTGACGCAGCTTGCAACTGGGTGCGTCCCGTTGCGTCGGTACATTGCATCCCATACTGCATTAGGTAGTGTGACAGTGTCACTCTTGCCGTGTCCATTCCACGAAATTGGCGGAAATCTCGGGCAGCATCGAGCCCGTCTCAGTACTCGACTTGTGTGCGCGCCCCGGGGCCGAGGCCCAGAATGACCGCCATGGCTGAAGACGAGGACATCAACGACATCGACGAGAACTCGGATTCTCAGCAGAATCACCAGCCCTCCACAACCATTCGGCGAGCCGTCAGTCCCATACTCACCGGCCCCATGTCTCGTCGCTTACATGTCTCTAGTGTGATGCCTGCCGTACCCGCAAGGTGCGTAAAACATGTATAATCCATGCCATGGCAGCTGCTCGCGTGCCTCTCCAAGACGATCCCGTCTATGTCTTGGCCAATAGAGACATATTCTCGTGGATGGATACCGCTGCGAGTTGTTCCTTCGCTTCGCTTCATCTGCCTGCCAGAACCTGTCATCTTCGCCAAGCGTACACAGGCGCGGCGCGGCACGGTACCCCAAGCTAACGTATCGCCATTGGACATAGATTCGTTGCGATAGAGACTCCCCCTGTTCACATTGTGTCCAGGCCAAGATTCCCTGCACTCATGCCGATAGACGGCCCAAGGAGAAACGAACCCGCATTCTGTTGTCTGCCCAATAGTGAGTTGCCATTGCCAATTATGCATTGCCCGTGTTCCTATCGTCTGTTGCCTCGAGTTGGCACATGCTGTCCAAGTGAATTGATTTCGATGCTGATGCGTTGCCCTCGCAAAGTGAGAAGAAGATTGATCTTATTGATCGGCGGCTTGAAGGGGTCACCCGACTCCTCCAGGAGATGAGGACTAGCATACCATCTCCTGGGTCTCAGTCACAAGAAAAAGATTCCCCAGCCGAAAAGACGTCGCAGCAATCTGCTTCATCAAGTTCTACGCCATATGGCCATGTCGTGCAGGCGAATTCTGACAGTCCTGTCATCGAAGGCGAATCGTCACTCACGGCCCATTCTACTTTTGCCAATGAGTTTGTACAGAACGCTGTCGGCTTAGGCTCTCTCCAGGGTGCGAGCCTCGAGCTGCGGGACACAATAGACTCACTCCACCACATAATCGACGCCTTGAAGCAACAGTCGGTCTCAACTGAAATGACATACACCATGGCCAATCCCGTGCCCCGCCCCACGCTTCCAGGAATCAAGCTGCCGCCAATTCAAAAGACCATTACTCTAATGCGTCGTGCCAGAAGTAAGCACCCCCTAAATACTGTTCTGCTGAACAGATATGATTGACGTGTGAAAATTAGTTAAGCGTATTGAGTTGGGAGCCTGGCTTTTTGAACTTGCACCCTTGGAAGACTTTTCCGAAACCTGCCTTGGTGTTTATTTTTCCGAAGATTATTCAGAGGCAGATTTCATTACTGCGAACGCCGGAATGCACTCCCTATTCCTGGAATCAGTTTACAGCATGGCTACGCCCGAAGAGAAGGAAGAGTACCTGTCTTATGCCAACATGTGCCGGACCAACCTTGAGACTGCTCTAACCACATTGCCGTTACATGTTCCTGCAACCCCTGAAATGATCAACGCTCTCGTCTTAGCCGTACGGGACTGCCCCCACCACATGAACAGTAAGCTCCATGTGCTAACAAGTATGACTAGGCCTACCACGCTATTGAGACTTCAAAACCTTCCCTTTGCTGGACTTTGACAGCTAAGGCGGCCGAATTGTGCCAAACACTGGGTTACCACCGAGCGTCAACCATGAAGGACGACGCTACAGAAGAGAAAGAACGCAAGCTGTATCTTTTCTGGTCTGTATACTTCCTGGATAAGAGTTTGTCGCTTCGTCTAGGGCGATCATCAAACATCCAAGAGTGGGATATCTCTTTGAACATACCCGCGATAGGCGACCTCCATAAAGGCGGTGCCATGTCGGCATTCATCATCCTGTGGGTTAAGACCGCTCGGTGCCAAGGCAAAATTTATGAAAAACTATATAGTCCTGAAGGCGCCTCGCAGCCTGAGGAGGTGAGAAAGGCTCACGTCGATTCCATTGTCAAAGAGATAGAGGCTGTTAGGTCCGAAGCAAATGGTGTTCCCGTGAGTTGACCCGATGACCCCGACATTGAAAGGTGGAAGCTTACGTTTGGTTAGTCGGCTTGGCTGAAAGATGTCTTCGCAAAAATGGGACAGGAGCTGGCTAAGTTCATCTTGATTACAGATGATGTTTTCCGTCTCTCCCTAGTCACATTAGCATATCGTGCCAGCCCACCACCTCCCGGGTCTCGTACGCCATTTGTCCCAGAATGCATTGAAGCAGCACGAGCGACCCTGCGGCGGCACCAAGATTGTATGGCCTTCATGCAAGGGATCCACGCCATGTATTTCCACGCATACATCCATTGGTAAGCTCGACTCGTCGCAAAAGCCAGTCTCGGTGTTGAGGAGGTTTACTGATGATGCAACAGGACCTTGTTATTTGCCCCCTTTACGCCATTTATTGTTCTATTTTGTCAGGTCATTGAAACTCAGGATGAAAAAGACCTTGCCAGCCTCCACAATTTTATCACAACCACGGAATTTGCGACCTCGGTGTCAGAATCCGCGGCCAAGATGTACCGGCTATTTCAGGTGCTTTACAGCGTAGCACTCCGATACATCGAGTACCGTACGATGACTCCACCCAAAGACCAAACTCAGGCAAATGCAGAGCTCAACACATACCTGACCGCCCTGGGCTTCCCTCCAGTCGGCCCGGACCAGCGACAGCAAGTAGATGAGGTGAACCAAGGTCCGTCAAGTTTCACCCAGGCCCTACACGGTGGAAATGGGGCAAATGGCGTGGGCGATCAGAACCAAATGATGTGGATGGGCAACACGGCACAGCTCGAGGACTGGTTCAACAGCAATCAGCAAATGCTGGAATTGTTGGAGGAGCCGAGCTTCAGCTTTCCGCCACAGTAGGTCCCATGGCCGTGATTGATGGCTTGTATAAGTATGATTTCATGTATAAAGCGGGTGGCTCAATAGATTCGTGGCGCAGTGGGTATGCATGGTGAAAGGCAAGGAACGGTTGATTGGGTTATAGAAGCTTCCTGGGTCCAGTACATGTGTGTAAAACTAACTAGAGTCTTTTCGCTTATAGAGGGGCCAGCATGAAACATGACTTTGTTATTAATTGCAGCGTTTAAAAAAGAAAGAAAAAAGGAAGAAGTAAAGAAATCCCTAATAGACGGGCTACCGGGGGCACCAAAAGTGTTGTGTTTATTTCTCATTGCCCCCGGATATTCTCAATATCATATCCAGCTAGGCGAAGCCAACTTTTATTTCGTTGCCTGCGGTCTTGATGGTGGCGGTGGCCTCCATCTACGTAATTGCCAGGCTACCTTCAAAGCTCCCCGCCACTAGCTGACCCCGAACGGTACCTGCAGGTACAAGCCAAGTGGAACCCAATCTCAAGGCCACGCAATGGGACGTCACAGGGCCAGGGTATCCTCAAGTACCTCCCACGTTTCGGCCTCAACGGAAGCCAATGCAGCAGGGTCGCGTCACTGCCCATCCCCTGAGGGCGAAGCAAGACTAAGCTTGGCTGGCACTTCGATAGGCTGCGACTTGATACACTATGATCTGTCCACCTGGAACTTCCATTCTGGCTTCGTCCAAACCCAAATCAACACATCTCGACTCTGCGCACCACTGCCACGATACCCGCTGTCTGTAGCAATTCCTTGCGTTCTCTTGTTCGCCGGTCGGACACTTAGACGCGCGTGCTTCTTTTTTTTTTCTGCCTTGCGACATCTGTAATGCGCCACGGACACCAACTGGGGGGGACCGACGAACTCCGATAATCATCGCCCTTGAGATTGCCATTCCCACGACTCCAAGCCCGGAAAATAGAGACAGCATTCCGTACCCGTCGTCGAATGCAGCATGTCTAGGCAGGATTCCTAATTCGCCTCCGACGATCCTTGACCCCATTCGACACACGAATCCCCTCGAAATCTCCATCCTCTGGCGACTGACGCGGGATGCCTTCCTCACCGTCCTACCGGTCTGCCGAGCCGCCAGATTCACCCTCGCATGATTCCGATTCCGACCTCGATCTTGACCTCCAAGAACTTGACCCAATCTCGACCGAACCCGCCCGCGGGACCCGGCAGGAGCGCAACTCAGCTGAGCACAAGACGTCCCGAATAGCCCTACGGAACTTGCGCATGGGTGGACTGCGGCGCAACAAGCGTGGCCGCGGCTATGGGGATCTGGGCCAGGATCGTGACGATGAGCACTCACAGTCGCTCTTGAGCGGGGAAGCGGAGGGTTCCGGTCAACGCTGGTCAGAAGGGAGTGGCTATGGCGAAGATGACCGACCTTTGCTGGGAGAGCAGGCTTCGCAGCCAAGACGCTCCTTTGGGTCTGATCGCAAACAATCTCGATTGCGGCTCCCCAGCTTCATGTCTAGGTCTAAGAAACAAGAAGCGAACGAAGAAGACGACCAAGAAGACGACGATCCATCTTCATCCAGGCATGTGGCTGTCGGCTCAACCCAGCCTGTGCGATTCCCAAACAACATCATTTCCAACGCCAAATATACCGCTCTCACTTTCTTACCGATCACATTGTATAACGAATTCTCTTTCTTCTTCAACATGTACTTCCTTCTCGTGGCTCTGTCGCAGGCGATACCCGCCCTCCGAATTGGTTACCTATTGACCTACATTGCCCCGCTGGCATTTGTTCTTTGCATCACTATGGGAAAAGAGGCCTTTGACGATATTGCTCGAAGACGCAGAGATACAGAAGCCAATTCGGAAGAATACAAGATCCTAGTGTTCCGCGACCCCGGATCCACCTACACCCATCGACATCGAAGGAATATGAAATCCGAATCTCTCCGAAAAGGAGGTAAGAAGTCAGCGGGAGCCCATGATAGCCTTTCAGATATTCCAGAAGAGGATGACTCTGAATCAGCACCCCCGTCCTCTGTTGTCCAAGAAGTCAGCCGCAAATCCAAAGACCTGAAAGTGGGAGATGTTCTCAAACTCAGCAAGGGCCAACGTGTGCCGGCTGATGTTGTCATCTTGAAGTGCTACTCGGAAGGTTCTAACCCAGTATCTGGGGCCGAAATCGAGCCTGAACCGGTTGAAGAAGAGGCTTTATTGGCATTTGGAGACAATGAGGCAGATTCCTCAGCTAAAGGGAAACAACCCGCAACCGAGCCCGAAGAAGAAGCGGATTCTGGCTCGTCTGGAGAAACATTCATCAGAACCGACCAGCTCGATGGTGAGACGGATTGGAAGCTCCGACTTGCATCTCCCCTTACCCAAAATATCCCGACGGAAGAATTTGTTCGGCTTCGTGTGAATGGCGGAAAACCCGATAGAAAGGTTAACGAGTTCCTGGGTACCATTGAGCTTCTGCCTTCTCGCCAGGATGCGCTCGCGCACCACGCCTCTCTGCCCCAAAATACCGACAGTTCCAGTTCAGCAGCGCTTTCCATTGACAACACTGCATGGGCCAATACCGTCATTGCCTCACAAGCCACCACGCTGGCCGTCATCATGTACACGGGACCTCAGACTCGATCGGCTCTGTCTACAGCTCCTTCACGTTCCAAGACTGGTCTCTTGGAGTATGAAATCAACTCGCTCACCAAGATCCTCTGTGCCCTGACACTAGCGATTTCCGTGATCCTTGTGGCTCTCGAGGGTTTTGAGAATGTTGAAGGAAACATCTGGTATGTCAAGATTATGCGATTCTTGGTTCTTTTCTCCACCATTGTTCCTATCAGTCTGCGCGTGAACCTCGACATGGGGAAAAGTGCCTACTCTTGGTTCATCCAACGCGATCCTGGGATGCCTGGTGCTGTTGTTCGAACAAGCACAATCCCCGAGGACCTGGGCCGTATCGAATATTTGCTCAGCGACAAAACCGGTACATTGACACAAAACGAAATGGAAATGAAGAAGATTCACGTCGGCACCGTGTCATATGCCAACGAGGCCATGGACGAAGTTTCTTCCTATGTTCGCCAAGGGTTTTACATTCAGGCTACGACAGATCCAGCCACACAGAACATGCTTATCACACCATCATCGACCTACTCCAACACTGCTGCCAATGTGGGCACAACCAGAACAAGAAGAGAGATTGGAACTCGAGTCCGGGATGTTGTGTTGGCTCTCGCGCTCTGTCACAATGTTACACCAACGGTCGATGTCGAGGACGGCAAAGAGATCACTTCTTATCAAGCTTCGTCTCCTGATGAGATTGCCATCGTCAAGTGGACTGAATCTGTGGGTCTTCGACTCATTCACCGTGACCGCAAGAGCATGATCTTGGAATCAACTGATAGCGGGCGGCCTGTTGTCCGAGTCCGGATATTGGATGTCTTTCCTTTCACTTCTGAGGGCAAGCGCATGGGTATTATTGTTCACTTCCATGAACAGCTCGATGTCAAGAATCCCGACATGTCTCGTGGAGAAATTTGGTTCTTCCAAAAGGGTGCCGATACTGTTATGAGTGCAATTGTAGCTGCCAATGACTGGCTTGACGAGGAAACTGCAAACATGGCTCGTGAGGGTTTGCGTACTCTGGTCGTAGGCCGAAAGAAGCTATCCTATCAGCAGTATCAGGAATTCTCTGCCAACTACCAGGAGGCATCCTTGTCAATCTCGGGACGCGATGCTGGTATGCAGCGTGTTGTCTCACGTTATCTCGAGAACGATTTGGAACTTATTGGTGTCACTGGTGTCGAGGATAAGCTACAGAAAGACGTAAAACCGTCTCTGGAGCTTCTTCGCAACGCTGGTATCAAAATCTGGATGTTGACTGGTGACAAAGTGGAAACTGCACGATGTGTTGCTGTCAGTTCTAAGCTTGTGGCTCGAGGCCAGTACATTTACACTGTCGCCAAGCTCAAGAAGAAAGATAATGCTCAAGACCACCTCGATTTCCTTCGCAGCAAGACGGACGCCTGCCTCCTTATTGACGGTGAGAGTCTGGCACTCTTCCTGACTCACTTCCGCAAAGAATTCATCTCTGTCGCTGTAACACTTCCCACTGTTGCCGCTTGCCGTTGCTCACCGAACCAAAAGGCTGAAGTTGCCAAGCTTATTCGCGAGTACACAAAGAAGCGTGTATGCTGCATTGGTGATGGTGGCAACGATGTATCCATGATTCAGGCGGCTGATGTGGGTGTTGGAATTGTGGGCAAGGAGGGTCGTCAGGCCAGTCTGGCGGCTGATTTTTCCATTGAGCAATTCTGCCATCTCGTCAAGCTTCTTGTATGGCACGGTCGCAACAGTTACAAGCGCAGTGCCAAACTCGCGCAGTTTGTCATTCACCGTGGTCTCATCATTGCTGTCTGTCAAACCATGTACAGTATTGCTATCAAATTCGAACCCGAAGGTTTGTACAAGGTTAGTTTCTCCCGGTCTTCGTTTCTGGCAATATGTTTGCTAACCACCTATTAGGATTGGCTACTTGTTGGTTATGCCACAGTGTACACCGCCGCCCCTGTGCTATCACTCGTACTTGACAAGGATGTTGACGAAAACCTCGCCAACCTGTATCCTGAGCTGTACAAGGAACTCACGTCTGGTCGATCTCTCTCTTACCGCACATTCTTCGTCTGGGTCTTCGTTTCCATCTACCAAGGTGGCATGATCCAAGGCTTATCGCAGATCCTCACCGAGGTTGACGGCCCTAAGATGGTTGCCGTCAGCTATACGGTGCTAGTTCTCAACGAACTTCTCATGGTTGCCATTGAGATTACTACCTGGCACCCCATTATGATTATCAGCATTGTGGGGACATTTTTACTGTTTATTGGGTCCATGCCCTTCCTCGGCGGCTACTTTGATCTCGCGTTCCTCATCACCTGGTAAGTTTGGGCAGAAACCACTTCATTTCACCGACCACCGGCTAACAGTATCTTTAGGGGCTTTGTCTGGCGCGTGTTGGCTATCGGAGCCGTATCGCTTATCCCACCATACGCCGGAAAAGTGATCAGGAGAACGATGAAGCCTCCCTCGTACAGGAAGGTTCAGAGCACGTAGAAAAAGGGTCTCGCGAGGAAAGGCGTTATGATTTTGGCGTTGGATTACAAATGTGCATTGGCCGGTGTACGGAAATCAAGTGTTAACAGTAGATTTACATAGCCCTTTTTTTTTGGTTCTTTGGTGAAAAATTTATCGCTTCTTTGTCATGACTCTTCTGCTCTTGAAATACATTTATAGGTACATGCCAATTAATAAAAGGCTACATCTTAAGTACAAGCCAGTCCCTTGCCAATCGGGGCTCCTGGCGCTGAAGTTGCCCAATGACACCCCCGATGGGACCCTGTGTTTGGTGTCCACCGTACCAAATCTTTTGGCCGGCGTAGTGTTGGATGAAGCCATCTGGGCCAGAGACTATGAAAAGGTTCTTGCCGGGCTTTCCTGCGTCGGAGGGGCAGATGCACCCAGGCCCTTCAGGAGCAGCGAATTCAGTTGCTCCAATGTGCATGGTTTGGTCGTGGAACCTGCAACCTTCTGCAGCGGGCAACGTGGTGGAGGATGAGCCCTGCGGTTCAGCAACGAGGGTGTTTTTAATGTGCTGATCCTTGAAGCGTGTGCCCTCTTCGTCAATGACGACTTGGACCTTTAATCTGTCGCCGTACGCAGCCTTCAGATGGTTGAGATGTCGAGACACGGGGCTGGGGTTTTGGATGTCGTTGCCTAGCTCCACAGGCTGCTTCTCCTGCCAGAACTTCCACGACGACGACGACGACGACGCAGCCGGAGCTGCTGCAAAGGACTGGATTTCTTCACGCTTGCGCACAGCCCACAGTAGATGAACGGTCGCGGCAGAGTCGGCATCCAGCACAGCCTTTGCGGCCTGCATTCCAGGGACGACGCCCGTGCCGCCGGCCAGGAAGACGACGCGGGACCGGTCGCCCAGGCGCTCGGCGAGCTCGAACCCGGCGTGCGGGCCCCTCAGGTGGACGTCCTGGCCGACGCGGCGCCGGGCGAGGTAGTGGGACATCTC
>NAGG01000712.1:0-83458 GCA_003031705.1 Calonectria naviculata | reverse complement strand
TTGCTCCAGTTTGCTCCATTTGGTGCGCGTGTCGGCGAGGATGGATGAGTTTGGGCCATTTGGGGGGGAAAAATAAGGGGACCACAGAGGGAGGAGGCCGGTGTGGCCAGTGTGTGCTTGGCGCCTCAGCCTGGAATGAGGAGAAGCGCATGTCGGGCGGCAGTCTGGCAGAGGCTTTTCGCGAATCTCTTGGCAACTATTGGCATCGAGTTGGAGAAGACGGATTCAGATTTGGAGATGCTGCATGATTGTGTTGGGGAGCAGCATGTCTTAGCAGCACGTCGTTGCAGCAGCAGCAACAACAGCAGCGGCAGGATTCGTTGGCACCCATCGAGCTAAACCGCCAGCGGAAGAATTCCTCTCTCTCCGACATGACCCCATAATCCCATTTACCTTTTATTCCCTCTTTAGTAGATCGTCCGGCCTTGTCGTATTCAATGGATCCTCGCCTCCAGCGGTTCAATAGGATCCTGCGCCGACCACATCACCACCCCGGTCTGCTCCACCAAAAAGAACCATAACCAATTTCGTCCCAACGATGGAAAAAAGAGCCCTCCCAAGAGTCCCGTGCCCGCGTATTGCTGGCCCCATCGGTGCTCGGGTCAGACACCCGCGAGGAAAACATCAGATCTGGCCTATGCGGCTGCCCACGCTTTCCCCATTCGTGGTCTGGCCTGAACTTCTGGGGTATGGGGAATGGGGAAGAGCGTGTCTGGTGCCTGGGGTCTCTCCGAGATCTCCGGGGTTGGGGCAGGCTCGCAGATAAAAACCACAACTTAGGCCCATGCCACTTAAGAGCTTATTGAGTCGCTTGCAGTCGAGGTCCACAACGACTTTGGCTCTCTTGTCCTTTTCATCTCGTCCTGCTGCTGTGAGCGTGCGGTATTTCCTCCTTGTCTTCAACACAGACTTGCACATCACCATGGCCGCCGAAATTGGTGACTCGAGGGACATTGTCTCCCAAGATGCCACCAAGAAGCGTTCCGTCGACGAGGTAGAGCGTCCCTCAGCAGACTTGGAGAAGCCCACCTACCACTCGGAGCGGGTCGACAAGGAACTTGCCGCCTATGCCTCGGAGGCGCGCATCGAGATCTCTGAGGAGCGAAACAATGAACTCCGCAGAATGATTGACAAGCGAATTCTGCTCGTCATGATTTTGACATACTTCCTCCAGGCTATTGACAAGGGCACACTGTCATTTGCCTCCATCATGGGCATCACAAAGGACACCGGCATGGTGAATCCCGATGGTTCAACAAGCCAACAGGTAAGACTCTTTGAATCCTGCAGCTTCTGCTTAGCAATAAACTAATATTTTCTTTCTTCAACAGTATTCTTGGTTGACGACCTGTATTTACATTGCCATCCTTGTTGTCGAATACCCCCAGAACTACATCATCGCCCGCCTGCCGATCGCCAAGTACCTCAGCTTCTCCATCATCGCCTGGGGTGCCTGTCTGTGCTGCCACGCTGCCTGCAAGAATTTTACCGGTCTCGTCATCGTTCGAACCCTGCTCGGAATCTTCGAATCTACATGCCAGCCTGCTTTTGTCATTCTCTCGGCCATGTGGTACCGTCGCGAGGAACAAGCGTCGCGAGTCACCTACTGGTACAGTAAGTCTGCCCAAATTTAAATCGCCCATCATCCGACGCCCTCACTAACACATAATTAAAGTGATGAACGGTGGCCAGCAAATTGTGGGCGGACTTCTTGCTTATTGCTTCTCTTTAATCAAGTCTGGTCCTCTCAAATCGTGGCAATGGCTGTTCTTGTCATACGGAATCATCTCCGTCATCTTTGGCTTCTTTGTCCTGTGGTGGATGCCCGACTCCCCTATGCGAGCACACTGCTTTACCGAGCAGGAAAAGCATGAAATGGTCGAGCGTGTCCGAGAAAACCAGACTGGTATCCAGAACAAGAAGTTCAAGAGGGAGCAGTTCATCGAGGGTCTTCGCGACCCTCAGGTTTGGGGCTATGCTCTCATCTCCATGTGCACGGCTCTGCCCACGTCCGGACTGGGTGCCTTTGCGAACATCATTATCAAGAGCTTTGGATTTAATACCCTTGAGACCCAGCTGCTCGCCATGGTCCTGGGCTTTTACATTATTATTGTCCTGCTCAGCTCTGTATGGATTGTCAAGAAGACCAACCAGAACCTTCTCGTCATGTTGGGATTCTGTGTTCCGTAAGTCACCCACTCCCAAATTTTTTATTTTTCCTTTTATTTTATTTATCTTATTTTGGTTATTTATTTATTCATTCATGTGTTTATTTATTTCCTTATTTATTTTTCAAACTTATCTAACGCGCCTTATAGTTCATTTGTCGGAACCATTCTTCTGATGACGCTCCCCAACAAGACTAAGGCTCAGCACATTGGTTTACTTATTTGCTACTACATCACACTGTCTTTCTGGTCCGCAGGCACCCTCGCCCTGTCCATGATTTCGCGAAACATTGCTGGACAGACCAAGAAGACCGTGGCCGTGGCCTTTAACTTTATCTTTTGGGCTGCTGGAAATGCTATTGGTATGCGATTCGTTGATGACATTGAACCTGAATTTATGCTAACTACTTAAAAAGGCCCCCAAGTATTCCTTTCTCACGACGGCCCTCGATACTTTACTGCCTTTGCTACCCATCTTGGATGCTATTCGCTCCTTGTTGTTATCATCATCGGCTTGCGTTGGTACCTCATCTCACAAAACAAGAAGCGAGATGAGATGGCCGCGCAGGGTGTTGCCGAGGCCAGAGATGATGCCATGGTGAGGGCTTTTGATGATCTTACAGACAAGGAGAACTTGAGTTTTAGATATGTCTACTAAGTGGATAGAGTCAGATGGCGGCTCAGTGGACGCGTAATAAAATGGAGATGTTGACGTTTTCGCATTGAGGAATGAATCTCTGCTTTTTTACTTTTGAGACCTGCTCAGGATACTAGAGCGATGAGATCATTACTCCTAATCAAGAAGAAACGGAATTTTGTGATGATTACTGAGCTCTGACAAGCAAACAAATTGTGTTACCATGTTTACCACCCCCAAGTGCCATTGCTGGTTTTCGGCTCGGTAATGGGTTTTAAAATACAACGATGGCAGTTTTATTGCCTTCATAGCCCCTATGATGTACCTCCATCATTGGAGTTCATCATGCGATCTATTAGAGCTTGACAGTTCGGACACTTGTGATCATTATTGCACACCTCCTTGAGATCAATCTCGCACTCATGTGCTTTGCCCCCAATACATTCACCACAACTGTTCTTTTGATAGGAGTCACAAGTCAAGGATCCCAGAGAGTCCGACCATTCATTTATTAATTGGCGACGGAGTCCACCACGGTGTGGAATAAATCGGAGCGAAAGGTCCAAAACCAGGGTCTGGGTCGGTGGGCTCAATTCCAAGAATGTTCTTTCCACCCAAACCCAATCATGGTCAGGGTCGTCTAGCAAGGTATCATTGTCAACTACCCTCTTGACCTTTGTCTCCATCTCGGGTGAAATTTCCAAGTCGAACCGGACTTGGACGATCCCTCTGTTATCGATATCATGCCAAGAGAGCGTCCATTCTGGCATGACAAAGATCCAACTTTGATAATTTTGCCTCCGGAAGTATAATTCCAGGTCCTCGTCCAGGTTTGGATTATGGCCGTGATATCCGAATTCTCGGCTGTGCTGGCACCAGGAGGGAATTATGTGCGGCAACGGCTCTCTTCCACGAACTACAGTCTTCAGCTTTTCGATAGCATCCTCCTCGGAAAGACCGGCAGTGACTTCATCATGCATTTGCTTAAGGCGTTGCTCCCGAAATGTCTTTTCGCGGCGGTGGTGCTCAATACATTCTCGCACGCTGCCAAAATCAGAGTAGACATCAACGCGTACGCGATAGTCGTTATTTGAGCATATCGAGCTGATGGGATCGGAATTTAAGAGAGCATGTCCGACTTGTTCCGCTGTTGGGGTGGGGTTCCCCAAGCAGTACAGCTGGATGCCTATTTTGGGGAGACCTTGGCATTCTCCGGTCGTGACAACCGTGTAAGGATGGCCGACATGGTCGTTGAAGTAGCGCACCTTTGAGTAAGGATATACCTTTGTGCGCGCCATTTTGAGAAACAATACCAAGGATAAAGGTGAAGAAAACGTGATTGAAAATTTGTTGATGCAGGCGTACACGCTGAAGGCTGAAGCTGTCCAGCCTTCGGAAAATTACAGGACAGCTGGCCCGTCATCATCTCTTTTCTTTTTCGATGCATGATTGATGCATAGTTGATGCATTTTATTGGACAAGACACTCGCTTTGTGGGTCATGGTCAGCTTCACCAGTGTCGCCAAGGCGTCCAGGCGAACCAAGCCATGGCAAAGTGGCCTTCCTTTGCCGATGCTGTGAGAGAAGCTGTTGACATCACGCTCACTATTGCATTGCCGCCAACTGCGCTGCTTCAAAATGGATATCATCCGCCCATGCCATATGTTCTCGTCGAGGGATATCGGTACAATGTCAACGGCGGCCCATGAACTGATTCTATCAGGCCCGGCTGTGTCTCAATCGGAATCACCCCTCTTTGGGAAAATACCGGCCGAGCTGCGGAATCGAATCTTCTCCCTTGTGCTTGCTGATTATGAGGATGAGTCGCCAGACAGGAAATACAAACGCTTCTGCAGCTACACACGACCGTCTTATTTCGGCCCTCGCAGAAGCGATTGCCAGCTGCTTCGAACTTGTCGAGCTGTGTACAAAGAGTGTTGGATCCAATCTTTTCTTCTTAGGGACCTCACGCTCTGGCTGACATCATCTGGATTTGCACCACCCGATTATGACATTTATGGTGGTCCAACTCAGCTGCGCCGGAAGCTTGGGCAGATCGCCCGGCAACAAACAAACGGGCACAAGATTGAGATCAATCAGCTGCGTGTTTTTGCGCAGACGGCTAAATTGGAAGACAACGAACTCGCAATGTTGTTGTCAACGCCCCATTTATACCCCCGCAGTTTAACGCTCACAATACGACATACTGACTGGTTGGACTGGTATATTGACGAGCCACTGCATCTCACAGGAAATTGGATCAAGGGAGTGTGCAACGAGCTGCCGCCTAGTGTTCGAGAGGTGCGCATTGAGCTTGAAACTATTGAGAGGAAAAAAGAACAACTCGAATCCATTGCGCTTCAAATGGTGGAACGTTGGTTCCTCAAGAGAAGTGACGGTGCTGAGCTCTACGCGGACACTAGTCATGGTAACTGGGAGGCCAGTACGTGGCGAGGGAGCAGCACTTGGGGGGATAAGAGGTGGACTCGGGACGAGACAACACCTGGATATATTGACCATCACATGGCGGCAGTGACGTTTCGATTGGAATCTGCCATCAGACGTAATGGAGGAACTGTGAGCGATGCGGCGAGGCAAGCAGCCAAGAATGATGACTTTAGCAGGGACCACTTTGGGCTGTATCTTCCCGGAGCACACATAATCCCGGGCCGGAATTCATGGGTACCGGAACGCACTGGCTGGATTAATGGGTTTTATCAATCTATCGGAGAAACAGGAGGATATGGTAGATGATGTTTGATTCAACACGGCGTTTGGGATATTACCCAGGGTTCTCGATTAAAATCAAGAAGTAGAAGTATTCTGGAAATCAATTTAATGCCAGCTTAGCTAAATTTCCAGTGAGGGTCTTATAAAACAATGCACCCATAAGGTAGTGTGAGGTTTAATATAAAATAAATAAATCATAAAGCTATTAAAATTATATTATTTATTTAGAAAATACTAAAATTCAATTTATGGCCTTATGGTCAGCAGCGTACTTTGCTCGGCACTTTAGTGCAGTCATACCACAGTCAAAGTGATACTGCCTCGAAATGCTTGAGGGGTACATCGCTCCATGTTAACTATTCACAACTGATCTGAGTCAAGCTCATTGGAAAACCAATCTTTCATGTATTGAAGAGATAACTTTATTTATTTGTTCTTTACACTGATTGCTAACAGAATTAAATACTTTTTGTCGCTTACTGCATTGTGGGCATCGCGACGCTGGCCTTTTTCGCCACGGCGTCAGTACCAGACCAGAAGGCCGTGACTGTCTTAAGTTGCGTGTAGAAGTTGACACCGGGCTTTCCATAGAAGGTGCTGGCGCCGCCTCCTGCAATGCTCTTCTTGTTACCTGTGAAGGAGAACATGGGCAGCGGCACAGGGATCGGCACATTGATACCCACTTGACCGGCTTCAACGCTCTTGCGGAAGACCTCGGCTGTTGGGCCAGACCGTGTGAAGATGGCAGTTCCGTTGCCGTACTCGTTCTTGTTGATGAGCTCAATTGCATCGTCAATTGTGTCGACATGAAGGCAAATCAAAACAGGTCCAAATATTTCCTCCTTGTAACAAGTCATATCGGTGGTGACATTAGAGATGACGGTAGGACTGACCCAATTTCCCTTGGGGTACTTGCTGGGCTTATAGCCGCGACCATCAAGAAGAATTGTCGCGCCCTCCTTTTCAGCACTGGCAATAAGCTTCTCAATACGCTCTTTGCTCTGCGGGGTAATGACCGGGCCCATTTCAGCGCCTTCTTCAAAGCCGCCGTTGACATGAAGTGCTTTGGCTCGCTCCACAATCTCCGGCAGCCACTCCTTGGTCTCTCCAACAGTAACTAGGGTGGTGAGAGCCATACAACGTTGACCTGCTGCACCAAAGGCTGCGCCGACCACACTGTTGATAAAGTGGTTCTTATTGGCATCAGGGACAACAATGGCGTGATTTTTAGCGCCAAGATTTGCCTGCACTCGCTTTCCATTGGCAGAGCCTCGAGTAAAGACATACTCGCCACCCTTGTTTCCGCCCACGAAGCTAATGGCCTTGATAGCAGGTTCATCGATGATGAAGTCAACAGCTCGATGAGCGCCGTGAATAATATTCACAACGCCATCAGGAAAGCCGGCCTCCTTCACTAGCTCGGCGAGGATCATGGCTGCACCAGGATCTCGCTCTGAGGGCTTCAGAATCAGGGTGTTGCCGGTGACCGTTGCGATTGGAAGACACCATAATGGTACCATGGCTGGGAAATCTATACCAATATTAACATCCGTAGGTGAAATACCATGATAAAATACTTACTAAAAGGACAAATAGCGGCAACGACTCCGAGGGGCTCACGGTAAGTCCGGGTTTCCATGTCCTTTGAGACCTCAAGAAGCTCGCCTTTCATAAATTCCGGAGCTGCGATGGCAGCTTCAGCAACTTGAACACCCCGAAGCACATCACCACGAGCATCTGCAAGAGTTTTCCCCTGCTCAATGGTAACACTCGCCGCGAGACGCTCGAAATTCTCGCGAATAAGCTGAACAAAGCGAATCATAATTTGCTGGCGAGTGAGGACGGTTGTCTTGCTCCAAGACTCAAAGGCCTTCTCGGCACTATCAACCGCGGCCTTCATCTCTTGATCTGTCATCTCAGGAACTCGGGTGACCAGGTTGTTGGTGGCAGGGTCATGGAGATCAATGAATTTATTTGTGGCGGAGTTGACGAATTTGTTGTCCACAAAGTAAGGAGTATCGACAGGCTGAACCTTTTCATGACTGGTAGGATAACTTGTAGTGGTAGAGGGCAAAGACACAGACGGTCCCAGACTCCTAGCAGTGGCATGAATGTAGCGAACGCCATTGTAAGGGCTAGAAGATGGAATTCTAGTAGCAAGGCCAGATGGCCGAGAAAGATTCGATGGGGCTCCGCGGCTTGCACCGACTCCTCGAGAAATGAGGCGACGCATAGTGTTTGCGGGAGAGGGATGTGATAAGGCAGCTGAGACAAGCTGTAGAGTCTAGACGTGGGAGAGGTTTTGAGGACAGGGACAAGCAGATATATGAATGTTGGTATCAAGACAATACCCTCGTCCACAATCCAACTTGATGAATAGTCAAGTAAAATCTACGGTGGGACGAAGCTTTTATACAGCCTTTCCTGGGATAGCACTTAAAAAGAATTAAGATTGCAATTACGCCTCAACTTACTGAGTGGAGCACAGTTGTGACATTTGGAGGTCAGATGTCTGAAACCTGGGCACAACATGGGATAATCATAGCGTCTCCGTTGACTTTCCTCTTTCATCCCTTTGTCAATATCATTATTTGCCAAACACGCCCTGGCTCAGTCTGCGCAATGGTTTGGGACTAGACTGTGGGGTAACTGCGCTGTGGGGATGGTGAAAGACGCCAGATACGCCGTGCAGATCCACTAGTCAGCGGTGAACCCTGCAGTTCTAGCGTGCATCTCAACGTGCAAATCAACCTCAAGATGTGGTGGACATGTCTCCAATTCGCTAGATCCAAAAGATACATTGGATTCCAATCCTTACATGGCCTGTGGATACCATCTGCCCGGAATGCCAATACGTTGGTGTCGAAAAGGCCGTGTGAGGTTGAATGATGTGCTCAATCATAACTTAACGTAAGCACAAACATGTGCAAAATGTGGGAAGTGATGTTGCCATTATTTCGACATGAATTTTAAAATATCAACGTAATTGGGGCAATGTATGGAATGATCCCAATCGTGACGAACTGAAATAACTGTATCGGGGGACTAGAATATGGAAGCTTCGGTTGCAAAATTTGCAATTTAGACGATTGACAAGTTTAACTAAGTGCTCCTCATGTCATGGAAAATTCTTCAACCTGCAGGCATGACCAGTATGTCTAAGCAAACACGATGTAGCGATATGCCTACTTGTCATAAGTTGATGGTAAGTGGGTGGAGATCAGATGGGCCAAAAAATAAGGATTTGTCGCCTGCTCTAAAGCGTGGCCCGCGCTCCTGTTTTTCTTGAAGTGCATCGCTCAGGGTTTAATTATCGGGGTGTCCGAGCATCAGTAAAATCATTTTTGTTGACCAGATCAAGCAAATAGAAATCATTTACAGTATACAGGGCACATCCTGTTTTAATGTCCTTCACAAAATGCAATACCGAAAGATTCGGGACATGACAAGTTTATATTCACTTTCGCAATCGCCCAATCCTGCATTATAGTTAAAGTCCCCAAATCAACACACCTGAACAACATCCCAAAACAAGCGCCTCTTCGTTCACATCATTTCAAATAGCCCATTTGACTGCACATATTCTCTCATTGTTAACTACCATCATTCATCGTTTTGACATCCTCAGTAGGTGGTGGTAGTAACGCACGAGGGGGCGGGGTTGGAGGAGATCGAGTCGAATACTGATTCTGGGTCTGGTACCAAGTCAGATATCACAATATGCAAGAGCACCAGGAAACTCACAAGGTGTGCCACACGTCGGAGATGACGTCTCAATTCAGTGAGGTTTTTGCAATCATGTCCAAAGCAGTCCTTTCCAATCACGCGGCAGATTGTTCCTGGACCCTCGAAATCCCAATCCACATCCACGTTGGTGAGGTGTTCGTAGAAAGACCCGACGCGGACTCGCAGAGCATAAATTTCCATCATGTAAAATCGCTCGACTTCGTCCTCTTGAAGATTTCCCCCTATTTCATGTGTTAAAGGTGCTGATTGATGGGGCCAAACCAGGGACTTACATTGATCAGAGTTTGTGGAGAGGAGTAAAGGGAGATCAGGGACCGCTGGGTCATCCGCAACTTGCTGGAGCTCGGGAGCAGGTGGAAAAACTTTGGCCTACAAGATTGGCAGTGAAAAGTCCAAAGTAGTGTGAGGTTGTGGCATTTCGACTGTGGTAGGAGGTTGGGAGATGCTTGGCGGTGGTTCGACGTTGCAGGAAGCACTGGGAAGTTTGGAATGACAAAACGTGGTGGCGTTTCGACAGTTGGAGGAGGTTGCGAGAAGCTGAGACGAAATACATTCATAAAAAGACACGATGATACTTGGATGGAAAAGAAAGAATGCTAAGATTCTGTGACACGCATTCGAGGGGAGTGGGGAAAGGAGCCAGGTAAGGAAGGAAGGAAGGAACGTCGTCCGATCACGGGACAAAGGCCTTAGAGACCTTAGCATTCCTCAGATTAAAATGAACTGGTACTTCAACCAATTTCATCTCCATCATTTGTTATGTTGTGACGATTGGTTGGTACGTCAATATGGCTAATGACTTGCGATTTTTCGCTAATTCTGTTCAACGCGTTGTGAAAACACATATTTTGCGCCAGTTTCTTCCATGACCCGGACGCTGCTCACGATTCTAGGCGGACCCCATTCGACGTACTGTGAAAACACCTTCTGTGCTCCAGTTTCTTCCATGATTTGGACGACGGTCGGCAGGTTATTTGGGGATATTGTGAAAACACCTCCTGTACGCCAATTCTATCCATGATGTAGACTATTCTCAGCAGATTATCTGGTGATATTGTGAAAAACTACACCTGATTCAATTTTACTCCATGAAATCAACCCAAGCCCTAAAAGTATTACTCTCCCATCCCATGAGCCGATTCAAATGCTGTGAAAAAATATTGCGCTTCCCAATTCCATTCATGAGCTCAAAGCCATCGCCCATCCATAATCCCAGCCATCCTGCCCATGAAGCGCCATCACCCAACAAGTCTGATTGAGAAAACTTTGCACTAATTCCAGTAATGGCCAAACTGTCGCCAGTGAGAAACTGCCATAACAGAATCGTTGCCGGCATTAACCTGCCAATCTTCGTGAAGTCCGGGCATGTCAGCGACGGCCAAGGCTGTCAAAGAAATAATACTAAATGTTAATACTAAATTATTTAGTATTTAATAATGCTAACATTAGTTTTAGCATGTATTAATACTAATCTTAGTTTAGGATTAGTTGACAGCCCTGACGACGGCAGAGGCTATCTCGTTGGAGACAGCAAAGGAATGCTCATCACTGTGAGGTTCTGACATGTCAGTGACGAAAAATTCAGTCTCATTACTGGCAGCAAGGGACTTCTCATCGTTGTGAACTCCCGGCATATCAGTGACGGTAGAGTCCATGTCGTCGCGGGCACCGAAGAACTGCTCGTCGTTGTGAACTCCCAGTATGTCGACGACGGAAAGGTCAGTCTCGCTGCGAGCAGCAGGGGACTTCTCATCAGTGTGAGCTCCAGGCAAGTTGGCGGCGGCGGACATCGGCTCGTGTTGGGAGGAAGCAACCAACTTGTTGCCGTCGCGAAATTCTGGCATCTCGATGTCGCGTTGGGGTGTGAGCATGTCAGGAGGTTGACGTGAAGGCAGGCCTTCATCGTCTTCATCCAAATCCTCAAGACCTTCGGTGGCCTGTTTCTTGGAGGGCCTGGAACTCTCTGAAAGGTAAAAAGTTAGCCACAGATCAATGAGGAAATGGAACATGATACGAACTCTGAGGCGCCTTTCTCTTGGGAACCCCCTTTGTCACCTCTCTCTTGGTCCCAGACTCCAGAGAGCCTCTCTCCGAAATCGCAACTCCACTGACGTAGTCGGGGTTGGAGATTAGGAGGAACTTCTTTGTCACTCTGGTATCAGCGGGAAGGTTGACCTTCAGTGGCTGATCCTTCGCAGCATGAAGGGCGCTAGCACCTCGGCGAAGATTGTTCGAATTATCAGGAAATCCCTCAACGTAGAGCTTCCAGTTCTTTCCCAATCTATCCTCGTCAAAACCTGGCCGAGCCAAAAGGGCGCCAGCCAGGTCGGTGGTGGTTGGGCCATCCTCAAGAGGCTTTCCAGTGTCGAGAGCCAGCTTGCAAAGTCTGTCAAGCGATCTGATGAAACTATCGGTGCGAGTTGCATAGTTCTTGGGAGGCGCCCTCTAAAGAGTGGTTAGAATGAAGATCTCCTGGAATGTGGCATACCTGGGAGATGGGGGCGGACGAACCTTGGTGTCGGGTGAAATAATTAAGGGGAAGAATAAAAGAAAATCCGTGGTATTAATGTCGCTATTGATAAAGATGTATTGTTTCAAAGGAAGAACTTCGAGAGTCAAAGGTGGCGAGGCTGCAACGGTAGACAGGAAGTTGTAGTGTTGATGAAACTCCTGAGTTTGGAGAGAACTCGAGGATGTAAATATATTAACATCAGCACGGCGCGCTTTGACCACACTAAACCTAAGATCTCTTAGCTGGAGCAATGATAAGTTTGCTAAATTCTTCAATCAGGTAGTTGCAGCTGTCAGTGATTCACGTTACATGACGAGAAGCATGATATGACCAAGCCCCACTAGAGCATGTTTTCATACCTTATGAAGAGCAAAAAATGTGAAGGATTCTATATAAATAGCGACCGAGCTGAATTTACAGATTACAGGATGTAGTCAAAATCCAAGGCCTTGTCACCTTTTTCTCCGTTATCCCTGACTCCATCCGCAATTTGTCTGGCTTTGATCTGATTCCGTCGTCGCAAAATTAGATAGATGAATACAATTCCACACCCAGCACAAAACTCCATAGAAAGACTGACGGAATTGCCCAGAATGTACCTACAAAGATTAATTAATGCACGGCCACAGTATGGAGGACTTACCTTGGTGCGGTTTTGGTGGGATAAACCTGACCAGAGACGACTCCGGATACATTCGCGAGGGAAATCAAGAATGGCATTGCCGCACTCCTTTTATGGTCAGGTTTGATATTGTTGGAAACCCAGGCGACGAGCAGGGTATTGTATGCGTATACTAGGGATAGGGTAAGTAAGCAACGCGCGAGAGTTTGAAGTCACCTACCACCCGAACAAAGGAACATAGCAAAGTATCCCCCTCCAACCGATGACGTGCCTATGGGAATCGCATAGCCAACCATCACAATCATCGGCACGACAATGGCCACGGCAGCGCGTTTCTGCAAACGATCGGAGACGTATGTAATGGCTGCGAGGATAAAACATGCTACCACGTAGACTGGAATGGTCAGGTAGTTGACCTTGAGAGACTCAAATCTACATGTGTCAGTAGTTTACCAGATAATGAATTGAATGAAGCATACCCCATCCCCTTGATGATTGTGGGTAAAAACGTGCCGAAGCCAAAAAGTGGGATCCCCGCGCAGAACAGACTGATGCCCGCAGTCCAAACCATGGGGTCGGCAATAGCCATCCAAACATAAGACCAGGAAAACTTGTCTTCTCCAGTGTATACAACATCTCTCGCCCGGCGGTCCTTCATCAACACTTTTTCGTCTTCTTTGAGAAACCAGGCATCGACTGGAGAGCGGGGGAGAGAAACCCAGCACATGAGGCCGACGGCAACGGAAACTACACCTTCAATAATAAAGAGCCACCTCCAGGCTTCAAGTCCGTGTCTATAGCCCATTTTCTGTATGCCATAAGCAATCAAGCCACCAAATGCACCGGCGAGTGCCGTGGCACCATATAGGACCGCGATTCGTTTGCCCTGGCTACGTCGGGGGTAGATAGTGGACACCAAGAAACTCAGAGCAGGAAAGATATCGGCCTCTGTGAAGCCCAGCAAGAGGCGCATTACAATGGCTTGGGTATAGTTGCGAATAAATCCTGTGCCGATAACCACAGCGCTCCATGATAGGATGGCGACGGCGATGACCTGGTTCGCGCCGAATCGTCTCACGGCCAAGACCCATGGAAGTTCGAAGATGACGTATGTTACGTAGAAGAGGGAGGTTATGTTGGCAAAGTCGTTTCCTTTCAGATTAAGATCTTCCTCAAAACCGAATATGCGAGCATTTCCTGTGCCGAGTCAGTCAGTATTTGGCCAGACAATGGGCTTGGTGCACATGATGCGTACCGATATTGGTTCGATCCAAATATGATAGCAGCATGATGACCAAAAACTGCGGGAGAACAAAGAGATCAAACTTCCGGACTACTGCCCTCTCCTTCTCTGGATCAATGACGACGGCGGTGTCGGCAACTTCAGACGAAGTCCGTGGTCGTAGAGCATCGCTGGGAAACAATTTTGGCTCTGCCTTGACTGACTCCATTGTAAATTGCAATTAGATGCGCGCAAATGAGAATAGAGATGGGTGAAATCCCTACGGGGGGGATCTCTATTGCTCTAATATTATGATGCATGGCTATTTGTACATGCATGTATACGTCTGGGATGGCAATCTCGTTTCTTACAGCTCTCTGTCCGGTTCATCAGCCTATCTCTCGAGTCATGCCAGACTTGGTATAGAATCCGGGGAGACAAGGGTGATGTCCGAATATTGATCAATACACGGTGAGTGGCAACGAGTGTCAGCCCCTCCCCCAGTCGGGTATTCCGTGGCTGGTCTACGCAAAGCCTGGGGAAGCGGCTTGGTTAACTAGCGTAGCTACGGGGGATAACACCGTTACAAGCCGATGTTCCGGGTGGGGAAGCATCCCCCCCCCCCGCTCAGGCGAGCCTTATCAAAGCCCTGGACCACCCCAAGAGTGAGCCCCCCGTTTTTTCTTGATCAGACGAATCCTTCGCCTGCACACATAATTGCCAGGTCAAGCCCGCAAATTACGCCCAATACGCCGGGAGCGTATCATCCACTGCATTCGGCCATTTGCCCCCATCTTTGCCATTGGGACTGGCAATGTCATGGAGCGAGCCGCTCAGCCCGGATTTAGACGACGGAATGGGTCCAAGCACGACAAGACCGGATGTCTGACGTGTCGCCGCAGGTGAGTGTTATGCTTGTTTTGGTCTCGTATGGTTGACTCTTAGTTTGGCCCATTCTAACCGATCGGCGTAACTGATAGGAAAAAGAAGTGCGTTGACAACGTGTTTCCAGTCTGTGGCACATGCTCGCGTCTGAACCTCAAGTGCGTCCGCGAGCCCATGCGCAATGTTGTCCTACCAGAGGCGGTCAGTAGCGTTAATGATGCGAATATCGACTCTACTGCGGATAATCAACAACTTCCTCCTCATTCTCCGGCAACTGCGCCATTATTTCCGCTCACCATTCTGGGTGGTGAGACCGCGGCCCCGCCAAGACGCCATGTCATGGCATACTACATCAATGTCCTCACACGCCATCTTACTGTGAGTGAGCAATTCAATTCATTCTTGTCTGGTAAGTAAATTCCGGAATACACTTGGATCGTGTAATATAGACATTGACACTCGCTTTATAGCCTTCTTACCAATGGCAGTAGAATCATCGGTGCTTTCAGACGCCTTATTCGCCTTCGCATCGAGCCATCTTTCTCTCATCGACTCTTCCTACAAGGTCATAGCGCTCGAAGCGCGATCAACAGCCTTGCGAAACCTAGCAGTTGCTATAAAAACCACTTCGGATGATTTTACACGCAATGAGACAAACGCTGCAGCCTGTCTAGCATTTTTGACGTCAGAAGTTGGAACGGGTGATTGCAAAACATGGTATAACCACTTACAAGGAACCATGCACATCATAACATCCACGAAAGCCAGTTCCAGAACCGGGGAGCTCCACGGACCAGATGCCTTCAAAGTAAGCTCTGAAGGCGCATGGATCCTCCGCAACTTTGCCTATCATGACATCATAGGCAGTGTGACATTAAGAAAAAGACCCCTCTTGGACAGTAAGTACTTGGAGGATATTACAGATGTCACAGATAGCTATCTGGGTGTTGCAACCGACTTGCTCCGCTTCATTGCCGAGATCAGTTGCCTCGATGAAGACGTAAAGATTCATGATGACATGCCTACTGATGAGATTACTCGGAGAAAGGCACTGTTCCAAAAAACATGTGCATCTCTTGAGCAGCGAATAAAAGATTGGCACTGCCACCCTGATACACTGCCAGGCTTGTCTGCCGTGGCTTATGCATACAAAAGCGCGGTTTTGATCTATTTCTACCGGCTGGCTCGCAGGCAACTGTGCAGCAGCGCACCCTTGCAAGTCCCTTCCCCCAAGACAACGATTTTAAATATTTTGCAATATAAGATAAAGACAAACGTCAATGATGTTTTGACGCATGTGTCCGAAATACCCATCGGCACAACTCCCGAATCGGCCCTTCTCTTCCCCCTTTTTATGGCAGGTGGCGAAACTACAGAAGACGACGATATTAAAATTGTACGTGAAAGGTTACAAATGACACTGGAGAAGCGTCGGTTTCAGAACATTTCACGGGCTCTGCAGGTGCTCGAGGAACTATGGGTTATTCGAGCAGGCGAGGATGGGGACAGGGCAGACTGGGAACAAGCACTGGATGCACTGGGAGGAGATCTTCTATTAACCTAGATGATTCTATCCGATTCAATAGATAAAAAAATGAATTAAGGTCACATGACGCACTGGAAAATGGTGAAGTGGCATAAAGTAGCACGAGCGAGCTGGAATAGTAATCATGAAGTTTGAGTAGCATGACCGTCTCGCATGGGTTAAGACCGCTAAAACCTAAATTTCCTCAGGGACCTTGTAAGTTGGCTTTGGGCTGACGGCCAGAAATTAGTACGTTAACAAGTAAAAAGGCGTGAAAGCTCGGTCCCCTTGCACCTGACCAGTCTAGGATGCTACATCAGCGCCTGATACGCCGTGCGTCGACCCAACCCTGTGATTGAACCATGTCCGCCGCTAGTACGTAAACGAAAACTCTCCACTAGCGGTCCGTCCACGATGATGCATGGCATATATCAATCAGTGGGACATGGGCAACATGATGCGTCCAGTAGTGTCCAACATTGCCTACCTCCTTTGTTTCTTTAGGTTCACGGGCTGATTTTGCGATTTCTGGCAACCCAAAACATCAAAAAACAGACAGCAATTTTCTTCACTAAGCTCACGTGAAGATGCTCAGCCGAGCGCCGGCAAAAGCCACCCTGGGGATGTCCCTCTTCAACTCAATCACCAAGCTCTGTGGTGCCCGTGTTGCCCCATCGCTCAGGCTACGGGGATCTACAGTGCCTCTTGAGCTAACGAGGGGATTTACTTCCAGCATTGCAGCCAAGAGCCCTCACGCTGTAGACAACACTACAAACTCAAAGGGCCCGAGCGCCGTCCTTCACAGATCCCTCAAGTCGCCACCAATGCAGGTTGTTTCTGCCCAGGGAAAGCATGTAACCTTCTCCAACGGCCACCAAATCCTCGACACAACATGTGGCGCAGCGGTGGCATGCATTGGCTATGACAACCAGCGCGTGAAGAATGCCATGATAGAGCAGATGGGCAAGTTTTCATACTGCAATTCCATGTTCTTTGGACATCCTATCGGAGAGCAACTCGCTACAGAGCTGATTCAGGGGACTGAAGGCCAAATGTCCAAGGCGTATATTATGTGTTCTGGTGCGTTTTAGCCCCTCTTACAATATTGACACCTTAAAGCGCATTTACTAACCGGGGGCTTTATCGCCTCATAGGCTCTGAGGCCATGGAGTGTGCTATGAAGATGGCGCGCCAATATTTTATGGAGATTAGCCCAAAGCAAGAAAAGAGGATCAACTTTATTGCTCGTGAAGGCTCCTATCATGGATGCACACTTGGGTCGCTTTCAATGAGCGGTCATGTGGCGCGCCGGAGCCTTTTCTTGGACATGCTTTTGCCCAACGTCCATCGCGTATCGGCCTGTAATGCGTACCGCGGCATGACTGAGGGCCAGACAGTCGAAGAATATGTTGAACAGCTGGCCGGTGAGCTGGACCGAAAATTTCAGGAAGTAGGACCTGAGACCGTTTGCGCATTTGTTGCTGAGCCCGTGGTTGGAGCTGTAAGTTGCTGCTGCGACTCTTTGGACGACTAAGCTAACCGAGTATAGACCCTGGGCTGCGTTCCCGCGGTCCCTGGATACTTTAAAGCAATGAAAAAGGTCTGCGATAAGTATGGTGCATTGCTGATACTAGACGGTAAGAGCTTATCTGTATCTATTTCGAATAATATACCCGTTAACACCTGTGTAGAGGTCATGTCAGGAATGGGCCGCTCTGGAACGCTCCACGCCTGGCAACAAGAGGGCGTCGTGCCCGATATCCAGACCCTTGCAAAGGGCCTAGGTGGCGGGTATGCATCGGTGGCTGGAATGCTGATCAACCATAAAGTGGCAAACGCATTGGAGAATGGAAGCGGGTATGTTGCTGATCTAAAGAATTGAACAGTAGCTGGTAAGATGAAGATGCTCACATATTCCAGGGCCTTTTCACACGGACACACATATCAAGGCCACCCTGTGGGATGTGCTGCCGCGTTGGAAGTGCAGCGCATTATTCGAGAGGATAATCTAGTCGCCAATGTCCAGAAGCAGGGCGCTTTGCTAGAGAAGCTTCTCCACAAATATCTTGACGACCATCCTCATGTTGGAAATGTTAGAGGCAAAGGTCTATTCTGGGGAGTATGTAGACCCCATCAACCTCCTCCGCACAACGCTAAAAAACTATACAGATTGAATTTGTGGCCGACAAGAAGACAAAACAACCATTTGCGCCGTTGGCTGGTGTAGCCAACGCCGTTCATCAAAAGGGACTTCATAAACAGGGAATTAGTTTGTATCCGGGTGTCGGTACAAAGGACGGCGTCGAGGGAGATCATGTACTGCTCTCACCCGCTTATACCAGTACCGAGGAGGAAATTAGAGACATTGCTCTCAAGGTAAAGGAGGCAGTTTTCCAGGCATTCGAGGAGCTACCGGCTGCCAGATAGTTGCGCTAGTATCGGGGCCAATCTTCATAAACTAATTGGAGAAGGAAAATGAAACAAGGAATAAAGAAAAGAGTAATGTAGCTCAATGATTTAGTGGTTCATCTTAGTGTCTCTTGAGCCTGTTCCACAAGCTTGGTGTTGCCGTGGATTCCTGATCATTTACAGTAGCCTCCATCACTTCATCCATCCCAGTCATCAGGTCCACATCTGTTGGCGCAATGACCCATGGATCCTTCCAGCCACTAGTCAACTTGTGGCCAAAGTAAAAAATGCCAAACATCAAGATGCCAACGTAAGCCGTCATGAAATCGGAAACGCTCCACATGGATGGGAAAAAGACGTAAAACCCGTTCAGAAGTCCTGCAATTCCAAAGAACGCGATGCAGAAATAAGCCCCCGCCTTGCCGCATGTAGAGATGTACGGTAACGAAGCGGTGTCGATCTTCTGTGCTTCGATTGCTTTTTTGAAACGGAGATAGGTATATGATACGCATACCCAAGAGAAAAAGGCACCCATGTTGATCATGTTGACAAGCCATGTAAACACCACGCCGGCGCTCGAGCTCGTGTTCAAGTATGCAAGTAGCCCGAGGAGACTGCAGCAGGAGACGGACCAATACGGCACCCCCCACCGATTAGTTTTGGAGAACACCCTTGGTGCGCTACCGTTAAGTGAGAGGGAGTAGAGAGAGCGGGAGCCTAAATACAGGAATACGTTCCCAGCAGACCACGCTGACGATAGAATGACGCCATTTATGACATGATCCAGAACTTTGATTCCCGCATTCTTTATCCCGACAACGTATGGAGATGCTCCGGCATCTGCACCTCCAGATGTTAGTTCTGGGGCATTTGAAGGACACAAGACAGTGATTGCCAGAACAGAAAGAATGTAGAAGACGATGAGACGGTAGATGAAGGTTTTGGCGGCTAAGGGCAGGGACTTGCGCGGGTTTTTACTCTCGCCCCCGCAGGTGGCGAGCATTTCCACGCAAAAGGTAAACTGGATCTTGAATATCAGCAGTCCTCAAGTCAATTGGTGACTCATGGCATCGTACAGGAAGAATAACGCTCACAACTGTCCCAAGAAAACTGACAAATTCTCCTGCACTGCCTTCAACTATCCAAGCATTGACTGGCCCCGGGTTAACCCAATATCGAAAACCTATTCTTTCCCCTGAAGGACCACCGCCTAGTGCAATGACAATAGCCAAAATGATGGTTCCGAGAATCAGGAGGACTTTTAACCAGGAAAAGTAGAATTCGGCCTCTCCATATGCTTCAACCGGAAGGAAGTTTAGAATGACAATGGCAAGCAGGAAAATTGTTATGAAAACCGCATCATGCACCGGTGGATTCCAGTATTGGAGGATCAATGTACTGGCCGTCACCTCGTACGGAACCAGTATAGCGTATACATACCAATATGTCCAACCTAGGGCAAATCCAAGTGATCGAGAAACGTATCGGCTGGTAAAGTAACTCGGAGTCGCACCCTCAACGGGAAGGTAAGCAAACATTTCGACAACTATTGTTGAGAATACCCAAACAACGGTAGATATCAGGATGAATGATGCCAATGTGAAAGCTGGTCCACCTCTGTTTAGGGTACGGCCGGTCCCAACAAATAACCCTGTGCCGACAGAACCTAAACAGTGTTAGAACCTTCTGCATACCCTCTTCCTTCTCTGTCACTTGCCTCCTATTGCAATCATATGGAGGTGTCTGGCCTTGAGTCCTCTTCGAGTGCCACCGTTATGAGGAATAACCTGTCCCTGTGCGATTTGGGATTGTGCATCAGACGTATCCTTTTGACTAAGACACTTTCCCATCTCATGGCCCTTGATTGATTCATGACCTGCCATCATGAGGACTTGGAGCAAAAGTTCGCGAAAAAGGTGCTCAAATTATTAAATGAAAGACTGATCAAGTATATTCTGCTTTAGATTACTGTTGTGGATTTTACTTCATTTATACCATAATTCGTCACATCATACCTCAATTCTTTTGAAGTTGACCACACCTATTGAATGAGCCATGATATCATCCTGCAATAGAGTAAACTGCTATCCGGATGGACTGCAATCTGCAGAACTCTGCATGGGTTAGAATGGTAATATGTGCGAGATACAAGAGCACTGGTTCACGCATGCAACTAGCCAATCATGACACAAGTAATGATAAGACGACTCCAATAGCTTCTCCTTAAATCCATTTGCTTCTCAACCATATTGGATCGCATGCATTCAACCGCTGGATGTATGGGCGTCTGGGGCGGCCATTCTGAATGTCACATGGCCTGGCTTAGCGTGGCTTGCCAGATAAGGATGCACTGGCTTTCAACGCAGCGGGGCAATTACGAAATATGCGGCGGGGGCGGCTTATTCAGGTGATTCTTATCACCAACCATGGCTCTGGCGTATCGGGCGGTCATTCGGTACCCATAACCCCACTCCGTTTTGAGGCTAACGTACAAGGAAGCAGACTGTGATGAGCGGCCAGGTTACGCTGGACAATGTTACTTAGATTGCAATGAGGAAAATTACTGATCTGTGCTTGGTGGGATAGGATAGGAGGCATTTAGTATAAAACTCACTGCATAGACCACGACGTTGTAGATTGGGGAGTAAGGTAGAAGCAATGAGCTAAAACAAAATAGTTATTAAGTACGAAAATAATAAAGATAGGCTTTCTACGCTCCCCGTAGGTATTTGCGTTGTCTGGCGAGGTTATACTACGTTCATGCTGCCTAGACTCTGAGTGGCCTCAGCGTATTTATTCATCTCGTAAGCTCTGTTGTCTATCAAAAGCGAGAGTCCCATGTACTGAATGGCTAAGATCGCGTTTTCATCACGAGACTGAAGGGTTGAGGTGACTTGATTTATTTAGTTTACTCATTTCCCAGGTCTGCGTTATATCTTAAGCTTGGATTCATTATCTTTGCAATGTAAGCGGTGGATCTGGATTGTCTTGAGTAATCCCAACATCCAGCTTGAACCTCCGTAACCACTCTGTATTATCGGCTGGTGTCAAGTTCCATGGGTCACCACTTAGATAGGTTGTGTTAGCACATGTCAAGGTTTAAATTAGGGCCATCGACTTACTCCTCGTACAGAATCCATCGAGCTTGATGTTGTAACTCTTCATCGGTCGGGACACGTTGGCTAGGGTTGTTGGGTGACATGGTTGCTCTAGCCCATCGGGCCAGCTCCAACGCGACCCAACGATGAAAGTTGGCATTTTGGGCATACAAGAGACTGTTTTTCACTGGCTCAGGAGCCTTATTCATGATCGATGATTGTCCAGCCACTCTAGCTGAACCTACTCGAAAATCACCGGCGGTATCCCCAAAAGTGCCTCCACTTGCACTTGAGTCTGAGACCATGATGGCTGCCGGGGAATCCGTAGATAGTGTAAGAGAATCCTCCTTCTCTTTGGTTAAATACTTTCGTTTGAATGCCGTGAGCCAAGGATCATTATGCAGAGCTACCTCTTTCCACTCCTCGTCATCGAATTCAGCTATGATGTTTTGTGTTTGACGATGTAGTGTCTCATCATCGGGCGTAATTCCATGAGCGGAAAGAAGTCCTATATACTCCTGAAGCCTTCTCTCAAGTTCTCGGTAATTACTCATAATGGTTTCGATTCTTCCAGGGTCTGTTGATGGTTGATGTGGTTCCGGACTCAACCCGTCTGTCGGAGGCCCCGATATGTGAGCCCTGATCCGGAAGCTGGTGAGCCAGTAGGAACACGAATGAATCAGTCCAGAAAGCCAGTTTGTTATAAAATCAGAAGATGGTGCTGACTGACGCTCCAGCGATCGAATAAGTCGGTCTGCTTCTGCCTGAAGTTCGCCGTCTGTGACTAAACCATTGGAAGAGTTGGTTGCTGCAAAAACTTGTAATCTGGCTTCTAATGGGCATGAGTCAAAGAGCCCTTTCTGCCCAATTATATTTAAAGTTGGGATTCTGCTCTCCATTACTGACCGCATAGGGCCGAACTTGGCTTGCCGAACAATATTTTCTGATGCCATAACCAAGTCTCGTAGCCATGACGAGCCGTGGCTATCCTGATGTGAAGAGGCTTCAGAGGCAAAGATAATGCGACAGGCTTCTAGTGTCATCTGGTCTGAAGTTGGAAGTACTTTGTAGGTATCATAATGCAGTTGAGTAAAATGTACAAGTTCGACATCTAGCAATTCAAAGGCAGTACGTGGTGATTCTGATGGTGCACTGCTGGCTTGAAATGGAAAAGGTGTATTTTGTTCGGTATGGATAAAATCTCGAATAATGTTAGCAATGTTGGATGATATTGGCAAGTGGGATACTCACATGGAGGGATCGAGTTCTCCAGTCTGGCTAGCACATCATCGTCGAATCCCCAGTCGCCTTTCCAATCAGCCATGGTGTTACCCATTTTGAAATGGTCGGAGAGGTGATCCACTCTACTTTCCCAGGTGCTGAGGGAGATACCACAAAACCCACATGTTGATCGGATTTCCGGCGCAGCCACTTTCCACTCGTCGATTGGCTGCTCGAGATTCTTGGGCTCAACATTGTGAACTAGTCGAAGGTGTTGTTTCAAGTGATCTTTCCGAGTGAATGTCCTCTCTTCCGCGGCGCGCTCCTGGCAAGCTGCGTAATTGTGGGACTCAAGATGGGCATCATCTGGGTTAATTTCGCCACAGAAGACACATTTCGCTACCTGATCCTGGTTCCACTCCCGCGGCCCATTTGGAGCACACAGCCATCTCTCAAGCGGGAGATGAAGAGACATCTCATGCCTCTGCCAGTTATGTTTTGTTTTAAAGGTTTCGGTGCAGAAGGTGCACTGGTAGGTGTTTCGAGGTGCTAACAGCGATCTTCCGGGCTCAGCCCACTTTTTGGGGGCACGTCTTTTGTGACGGCGATTGGATCTTACGGGGGGTTTTGAAAATCCAATCCAGTCTTGAGAGTCGTAGGAATATGCGGAGCCGTTGCTTGACGGAGACGTACCGAAGCTGCTTGACGATGACGCATGGGAGAAATGTCTTGCAGCGCCTGAGGAAGGACGAGGTGACTCTTCACCTGAAAGACTTAGCAAAGAACCTCGATATAATCAAACATTAATCATTTATACCTGATAAGATTGGCGATGACGCTATTGCACGAGCTATAGCGTTCGCCATTGCTGGCTCATCATCAGGCGGTGAATCTACCCACCGTTGCAACGGATTCATTTGTGCCTTTCTTATTTCAATCGCGGGAGTTCCTGGCCTCATAATATTATTTACTGTATTGGATGATGCTCTTGTCCTCGAAGACGAGGGTAGGTTTGTGTATTTCCCCCGTCGCCTGGCATTGCCCAACCATATTGTAATCTGAGGTTTGGAAAGGCCGGTCCGACTTTGCAACAACCGGATATCCTCCTCGGTCGCAAAAGGATTGTCGCTATGGCTTGAAAGCCAAGCCCTGAGGATTCGAACCGAGTCGCTCGAAAACCGGGCTCCTATCTTGGGCGGCGGCGCTGTGTTTGGGAGTGAAGCAGCTTTGGTGTTCCCCGACGAGTCGATCAGGCCGTCGGGGTTCAAACTTGGCAGTTGAGAATTGATGGGTCCATACCCAAGCTCAAAGCCCTGGCCATTAGGGAATGGAATGAGGTGATCCGGATAGGAGCCGTACAAATCTGGCGATGAGAGGTGGTTTGTAGTATTTCCGAAAGCCTGCCAATAGTCGCTGGGATCTGACCCATCTAGACCAGCGGCAATCCCAGGAGGCAGCGAGGGCCAGACAATGTCTTGGGTTTCTGGGGTTGTGTCGACCGGCTGACTGGAGTCATTCATCTCGGGCACTGCGTATGCCCGTGTCAAACACGGGTGTAGGTGTTCTGTCCCAGCCTGGATCACATATGAGATGCAAATGCAAACCCCAGTGTGGCGCCCGCATCAACTACTCCCTACAAGCTCGCACTAGTGGCAAAACGGCCTTTGTCCGAGCCGGGGCATTCAAATGCAGAGTGGCGCCCTGGACTCATCTACCATGTGGGGCACGCCCTTAACTAGTGGGAGCCCTAGGGAGCAATTGAGAGGTGGGCCAGTCATATCTCGTGTCTCTCATACGAGCGGCATGGCGAAGCAATAGGGACATGCCATTCATGTGTTTTTGGATATCACTAAATCTTACACATGAGAGATGGACTTGGATAAGAGGATTGTCGACCGAATCCTTGTAAACCTAGATTATCCTACTGGAAGGCGATAAAAGGCTGGAACTGACTCATCTGCCATGTTCCAATACTTGGTGGGATCGCATGGGTCTAAAAAGCCATCTAACGGTGCTGCACTTTGGATTGCGCGGTACTAATCATGTAAGAAATAATGAATATGTATGAGTAGCTGGCGTACAATAGATTTAGGTTGTTGAATGACTTCCAAGACCTTGATGTTTTTTATCACTTGCACAGCCGTCATTAATCATCTAGAGGCGGTGGGGAAGACCGAATAGCTGAAACTTGGCGTCTAGACGAGGACATGTCAAGCCACGTAACTACAATGCACGGCCCTCTGGCGTATTTGGCGGTTTACAGGGAGATTCCGCCCACTTCGTCGACAATGACACTTATCTCAAACTAAGAAGCGAGAGCCCGGCCGGTGGTATCCACCCCCGCATTTACCCCAGTGATTGCAGCCGGGGGACTATGATTGCTTGTTATCGGCAGGCGAGTTTGGAATGTGATAACGCTAGGTATTGTAAACCAACATGTATGAGTGGCCCGTCTGATAGAGCTGGTGCGATTGTTATCTGGTGCCAAGTCGACTTTTGTTGGCCTTGGGCAGCTCAGCTCAGCTTCTCGTTAGCTTTAAAAGTGAGTTCCGTCCCGACTTGCTTGCAGTCTTCCTAAGCCCTCATAGACCTGCACAATTAATCCATTATCATCATGAATTCTACCGTTGACTATCCTCCCGGAGATGCGGAGAGTAAAAAAAAGACAGTCCCAGAAACGGGATCAGAGCCCGTTCCCATAGCTGGATACACGGGAACCGAGTACAATGAGGCAAGCTTCTGGACACGCTGTGGTCTCAGCCCCGAGTCTTTCCAGAAGCGCCACTATGGCCGCGGTCTGGTCGAACTTGACCGGAAGATGAAACCACGCCATTTGCAAATGATTGCAATTGGCGGCTCTATTGGCGCAGGCTTTTTCGTCGGTTCTGGATCAGCGTTGAGCACTGGAGTATGCAATATGCGCCTTAGCCATGATATTTGGTATTGATGCTTACTTCAAACCAACAGGGTCCCGGATCCATGCTTATTGACTTTTGTATTGTCGGAATCATGTTGTTCAATGTTGGTGAGTAGTGGCAGAATTTATTACATTGTGCCTTGTGTTAGGATTGTATTTATGTGGAACATTCAGCTAACAATTCCCTACAGTCTACGCGCTTGGCGAATTGGCGATCATGTTTCCCATCTCCGGAGGCTTCTATGCCTATTCGACGCGATTCATTGATCCTTCTTGGGGATTCGCCATGGGCTGGAATTATATTCTTCAAATGGTCGTTGTGTTTCCACTAGAGCTGACCGTGTGTGCCGTCAGCATCAAATATTGGGATGAAAAAACATCGCCGGGTGTCTGGATCACAGTCTTTTTCGTTGCAATTATATTTGTAAACATTTTTGGAACAATCGGCTACGCTGAAGAAGAATTTTGGTCATCGGTGTTCAAACTCTCAGCAACCGTTGCCTTTATCTTCATCTGCCTTGTCCTTGTTTGCGGTGGAGGCCCGTCGAGTGGTAGATACAACGAATACTGGGGTGCAAGACTGTGGCATGACCCCGGTGCGTTCAAGAATGGCTTCAAGGGCTTCTGCTCAGTCTTGGTTACTGCAGCCTTTTCGTTTGCGGGAACCGAGCTGGTTGGCCTGGCTGCCGCCGAGGCGGAGAACCCAACGAAATCCATGCCAGGCGCTATCAAGCAGGTATTCTGGCGCATCACCATCTTCTACGTTGTTGGACTGTTTTTTATCGGTCTCCTAATTGACAGCAACGACCCGGCGCTGTTGTCCGACCAACCTTATGCAGATGCAAAAGCCTCTCCATTTGTTCTCGTTGGCAAGTACGCTGGACTTCGAGGTTTTGATCACTTCATGAACGTTGTTATTCTCGTTTCCGTTTTGTCAATTGGAGTGGCCGCCGTTTATGGTAGTTCTCGAACACTCACAGCACTCGCTCAACAAGGATACGCTCCAAAGGTCTTTACATATATCGACCGATCGGGCCGTCCATTGGCATCCGTTATAGCGATCATGATGTTTGGGCTATTGGCTTACGTTAACCTTTCCGCCTCAGGTTCAACTGTTTTCGATTGGTTCCTAGCTTTGTCTGGGCTATCAGCCTTATTGACTTGGGGTTCAATCTGCCTTGCGCATATCAGATTCCGCAGTGCCTGGAAACATCAGGGCCATTCTTTGGATGAGATTCCATTCAAGGCTATTGGTGGGGTTGCTGGATCATGGCTGGGACTAGGCTTGACTGTTCTTATTCTAATCGCACAGGTATGATGGTGCATACTTCCTTTTGTGCTCTACTAATATCGATTCATAGTTTTATACCGCCGTTGCCGCCCCCGTTGGAGAGAATGGCGTTGGAACAGCCGAGACGTTTTTCAAAAAGTATTTGACTATTCCCATCGTCTTGGTGTTCTGGGTTGGGGGATACATTTGGAAACGCGCAGGCTGGTTAAAGATTTCTGACATTGACGTTGATACGGGTCGCCGACAGCATGATTGGGATGCTATTCATGCCCAACGTCAGGAATTGGCTTCGTTCCCAGCTTGGAAACGCATTGTATACACTTTGTTCGTTTAGTAAATATGGATTTGCCGGTGTAGCCGCTTGGACTGGACAAGAATCTCAATTGCTATCCACCCTAAGCTCCGTACGTGAATAACTTTGTGGATGCTTCATAAATATTCGTGCGATACATATGTTCTTTTGCTACAGGAAATCTTTGCATTCAGTCTTTGAGCGTTCTTTAACGGTTGGTATTACAATGACATGCACTACACAGCTCTGAAATAGAAAATGCTTCAACATGTCTGTCGGACTTGAGCAATGAGACTTTAAAAGATTAAACTGCCCACCCAAACCCGGTAAATTTACCAAGAAGATGTTGTATTTTGTAGGTTGGGGCTAATAGCCAAGGCCAACAGAAATCATCACTACCATAACGCGCCCGCTTCAGAAATATGAATCAGTAAAGGATATTGAGACTAATAGAATTGAAATAACTGTATAATCTGAGAGATTTAGCTTCTATTTTCTACCCATAGCACGTTCGATTTCAGCAAGAGCAGCCAGCACTTTTTCATCTTCTTGCCTCCGTCCGATAATTTGCAAGCTAACAGGAGCATTGGTGTACTTCGCCGGGTCGTACATCTCATGAATAAACCGGTCTTGATCATTCTTAGGGATATAGCTCGAATCCTTTGGATACTTAGCTGCATCAACCGAAGTGACTGGGAAGACAACACCGGGATAATCCAGCAAGTTCCAGATCGCGGTATATCCCCAGTAGCGAGACTTGCCATGAGGAGTTGCAGCGCCAAAGGAAGGAGGGCAGAGAATCACATCTACCTCCTTTCCATCCTCTTCCTCGGTGCGGTTCCAGGCGTCAGCATAGGCTGCCCGGAATTGATCCCGCTCAACACATCGCTAGATGAATGGTCAGCTACCACAGTTCTGTTTAGGAATGGGATTGCTCACATTCCAAAGCTCTTGCTGTGTGAGGTTCTTGACACTTGGTTGTTCGTTGATGATAAAGTCTGTCAAGGGTAGAGGTGGTTCCCCCGACTCTTCCAGAATCTGTAGAACCTGCTTACCGCCATCCGGCCAGTAAAGGGACGAAAGGATTTCCCACCCTTTGGCATGGTCTAATGGCTCGCAGTTCCAGTCAACAACCGTCATACCGGCATTGCGACATGCTTCCACGACCTCCTTCAGCGCGCGAGTCATTGGGGGATGCGGCTGGACGACACCATCCCACCACTGCACTCCTACTTTAAGAGGCTTGGTAAATTTGTACGGAGTCCACTCCTTGACAGTCAATGATGGATCAATGCGCCAGGGCCTGGAAGAAAGTGCTACTTTCATGAACAGCTCCAGGGCTTCCCGGTCAATGGTCATGGGCCCAGCAGTTGACATAATTGCTTCCTTGCCTGCCATGATACTTCTTTGTCCAGCAGCAGATATGCGTTTATTTGTAGGCCTAGCCTGGTTAGATGTATCTGAAATCTCAAGGTAATTGGAGTCACTCACTTAAAGCCATAGACACCAACATGAGCCGCTGGGCAACGGATGCTCCCACCAATATCGCCACCCACACCCTGAATTGTTAGGATGGACATGTTAATGAGGAATATTTATACTTACTAGGATGCTTGCTCGCATGCCAAGTAGGGCAGCTTCACCCCCGGTACTACCTCCAGAAGTAAGCTCACGGTTGTATGGATTGACCGTTCTACCATAGACGTTGCTTTCCGTCTCCAAATGCATAATAGTCTGAGGTTGGGTAGACCTAGCATAGAAAACACATCCTTGGTTCCAGAGCGTATTATAGAGAACATTAGAGCCATGTGGCTTGTCAGTCCAGCTCACAAATGAGGCGCTAGTAACGATGTTGTCGCCAACCATGCCATGATGCTCTTTGGTAGAAATGGGCAATCCAAAGAGTTCTCCCTTGGGTTCTGGAACAGAATCCAGATACCTTGCTCGCGCGATAGCCTCATCCCACATAAGGTATACAAGGCAGTTAGTCTGGCAAGAACATTAGCAAGTCATGCCAAATTGTCTGACATGGGCGCATACAGCGACATGAGCGAGCGCCGCCCTCCTTAAGAAGGCCCTTGTCACCTCTTCAACTGAAATCTTTCTGGTCCGAAGAATTTCTAAAAGTTCAATGACGGAGTAATTTTCCGTAATTTCAATCTCCCGTGGAGTCAGGATTGCGCTTGGCAAGTCCTTTGAACTGAGTGGTAGCTCATCCGGAAGGCTTTCCAATTTCGGCTCTACCTTTGCCAAAGAAGCATCTCGCTTAGCCCGTTCCAATAAGGCCTTCTTTTCCCAGGTTTTATGGTCCTGGGAACCGCCGTTCGCTAACTCTGTAGGCATGGTACCTTGGGATGGAAGACACAGGAAGGATATGCAGCAATGAATTTAGCAAAAATGAAGTTCGTGGTGTCAAAGGCATAAATAGCTGATAGAGAATGAACCAGGGCTCTCGTTGTCATCAAGCAGCAATCGGCTGTAGATTTGGCAAAGCCGAGAAAAGGCTTATCGGCCGATAATCCAGTCTGGACCCTAGGGAGTGTTTGATGGTAGGTCGACGTGCTTAGCGCTCATGCAACTCAACTAACTAGCGTGTAGTGGGGCCTGCTCAATTCGCTTCAACATCATACGATACGCCAAATACGCCATTTTTTGATGCACGAGTTAGAACAATGCTCCCTGATAAGTGAAGAGAACGGGGCTAAAGTTCCACGACACAACCAGTTCATAAATGGCGTATCTGGTGTTTTAGTCACATAATCCTTTATCAAATTTAAATGACATTGACACATACCAATATTATCAAGGTCCAGGTGGGGAATCTAAACGCCAGAGATAATTGTATGGAAATCCCGCGGATTCTTAAAGTAGTATGAGTGTAGTGATTTCGCTTAAAACATCACTAAACGTGAAGCAGGTTACAACCATATGACTTTCAAAACGAGTCCAGGATAGTCGATGGTCCGACTTCATCTACGTAAAAAGACAAAATTACAAATTGACAAACTGATAGCATGATGAACATTTTTAACCATCATTTATTTCGCTTTAAGGCCCTTGCGATCTTCTCCCCTAGTTTAATTGTAAGGTTAAAAAACGAAATATTTGAAGTTCACCAAAAAAACATTTATTCGACAAATTTGTACCATAGTTTCTACTCCTTGTCGACAACAACTCCCCATTCATGCATTTCGGGCCCATACATAATTTCCTTTAGCCAGTCCTTGATCACTATAGAATATATTTTCTTGTCTCCTTCTCGAGTCATTGGTATATCCCAATCTTGGCCCTCATAGTGTATAATTGAAACAGGGGAGATAAAAAACTGATATCCATATGTTAGTTCGTGTGCTTACAAGTGTACTTTGATCCACTTACTGCTGTTCCTGATACGAAAGCTTCAACAAATCTGCCTTCCTTCCACGCGGACTGAAGCTCATGCATTGTAAACTTCCTCTCCACGACTTGTACTTCGTCTGTCAACCTTGAACGTGCCAAGTCCAACACAGACTGTCGAGTTACGCCCTCGAGAATTACCTTGTCTGTCAAAGGTGCTGTGAGCATTTCAACCTGCCCAGTTGTAGCATTCTTGACAACAGCAAAGAAGTTGCTCGACCCAGCTTCAGTAACCTCGGAATCTGACCCGAGCAGCCATAGAATTTGATCGTATCCCCTCTTTCGACACTCGCCTAGAGAAACAAAGCTCGGACCGTAGTTTGCACCAACCTTGGCATAACCAAAGCCTCCTGGCCAAGCTCGAGCGGTTCCATTCTCTGATGCGAGAAGGCGCATTCCGGGTGGTCTGGGAAAGGCACCTGGGGGAGTCTCAGTAGAAAAGTCGGGCCAAGCAACCATCATGAGTAGAATAGTAGCTTCCTTGGGAATCTGAACTCCAATCTGACCCCCATTTCCTATAACAGCGGGGCGGATGTATAGGAAATTTCCGGGCCTATCAGTTGGAAGCCATCCTATTACACATGAGCGTAAGTACAGTCTCCCAATAACAAGATGGGAAGGCGAAGTGGACTTACTTGGACAGTCTGTTCGCACCAAGATCTTGATTAATTTAACCAATTCCTCCTCGTCAAAATCAGGGAGCGACACCCGTTTGGAGCTCATTAGTAACCGCTTTGCATTGCGGTCTGGCCGGAAGAGCCTCAACTTTCCGTCGAATCCACGGTATACTTTCATTCCCTCAAAGCATTGGGTGGCATAGTGCAAACAAGATGCAGCTGGCGAGATGGATATATTGCCAAATGGCTCAAGCTTTGGTGCGTCCCATCCTTTATCCACACTCCAACGGACAGTAACCATATGGTCGGTGAAAGCGTTCTGCTCCCACAACTCTGCAGATCCCGGCTCAGGAACTTGCTTCAGAGCCTGAGAATAGCTAAACATGGTTTTGGATGCATCGAGAGGCTCAAGACCTTTGGGGGCGTGCCCGCGTCCATTCGTGCCATTGGTCCCATTGGTGCTGTTAACTGTATTGACGGTCATGTTGTTGATCGCAGGGAAGGATAATAGGACTATCAAGAGATTGGGTCAAACTATCAATGAACATGTGACTATTTCCTCGTAAACACATGTTTGAATAGTTATATAGACCCTAAGAATGGCCGATTCTCTTGGTGTTTGCCAAACAAGGATTGGTTGCATGCGCCCTGCATCAAGGGCGCACAGATAAGAAAGCGGGGCACCCATCAATTGCTCGTAGGGCGCACTGGAAGGCGCTTGAATCTTAGCGCGACGCCGGTTAGCTAGCGTCCGTAGCCCCCCAGAAGATCGCGTGCCACTCTCTTAACAATCACTCAAAGATGGTGATCGGTTCCGGAGTCAGCCTTTGACAAACTACTGCATCTTTAGCGCCATCAAAATTTTCATGACCGGCCTAGTTTGATGGTGTTGGCCAAAGGCCACTGGTGTGATGCTTTTTCACAAATATCAATATACCAAGTCAATAAATCGGGCATTAACATACACATAGGGGTGCATTCATGACACGAAATCCTGAAAAAGAGAGACATCTTAGCACGTCCTATGGCCTATCCAATTTGTATCCTTTCCATTCTCCAGTAATCAAGGCTGCTTCCATTTCACTTCAGCTTTAAGACTCATCTTCAGTCATGCCCATCTGGTCCATGGCTACACCAAGATAGCGAATGATTTCTTCCATCATATCCTTTACTTCCTTTCTGTCCATAAAGATGGCATCGTAATTGTCGGGTTCTTTAGCTAAAGCCTGCCTCTTGGCTTCTTCCAGGCGCTCAACCATGTACTTCGATTTCTTTTCGACTACTCGAAAACGTTCCAAAGCAAACTGGCCGAATAATTCATTGAGATAGCTCAATTGAAGAGAGTTCGTGATTTCCGTATCATCACGCAGCGCGGGATGTTTGGCCCGATAAGGACAGACCATTGTGATGCGCTCACCTGTGTTTGATGCTCTCAAGGCCGCGTGTCGTAGGTGGCGACCTTGAATAAAGATGGCCGATCCCATGGCTGTGCCGCGAAGTTTTCTTACACTCCCATCGGGAAGTTGGAGTGCTGTCTCTCCGTCAATCATTTTCTCGGTGTTGCTAAGCATCATAACAACACTATACGGGAATGAATCGACGTGCCAATTGTCGACCGGGATGTTGTCAAACTCTCCCTTCTTTTCTTCCCAACCCGGAGGCACCGGCTCAGGCTTCAGCTTCAGGTCCTTGATGCCTTCACGACCCCCATGTCCTACTTGAACATTGGTATGGCCAATTTCATAGGGAAGCGATATCTCCAGCTCGATGCCGGTAAAACTCTCCAGTACCTGAATGACTTCGGGACAAGTCCAAAAGGCATGAGTGAATGGTGCTTCCTCTTTGGTAAACCCCCGAAGGCAAGCGGGAGAACGATGCCACCAGTGCATCCGTCGCTTGAGAGTATTCTCCTGGAGAATCTCTCTCCGCAGCTCAATAACAGCCGCCTCTGTTGCTAACTGAAAGGGCTCTGTCGTGGCCAAGTCGCTAGTCCCATTAGGAGGAACACCCAGCTCAGACATGGTATAGACTTTCGATGGTGGGATGTAATTGAGATGAATCTTTGGGTCAAATGTCACTTTTGACGGGCCACGGTATTCCTTTTCGGGCAGTTCTGCCACGGGAGACGCGATATCAGCAGAAGGTGCCATTGTGAGTCCTATTGTGTGTGATTGTGTAATTGAAAGGGAGAAGATCCGTTATGTTGATTTAGAATCAGATGAAAAAATGATACCCAGAAGAGCCATGTATTTATATCTCAAGTTACTTACAGATATCAGCCCACTGTATGTGATAGACTACTGGAGGTGGTGGTCATTGGACCCCACGACGGGCGTCTCGGGCGGGCATTTTGCTTGACTTTCTTGCTTTATGCTTACTTGCTATTACTTCATGTGATCGTATAGTCATATCGGAACGCCGTAGTGATTAGCAATCATATCCTTTGATGTGAAAGCCGTTTCCCATAGCTTTCGGGTTTCCTGCATACCGGATACTCGGATCATGACAAGGGACAAGCTATGGATATTTTTACACATATTGCATAGATTCAAAATTAACTACGACAGTTGTCGAAATTGGGATGTGAAGGCGTTGATGACAGATTCTACTCTCACAAAGCTATTTATGAACAAAAAGCTGTTTGTTGGTCCAGATCCTCAGGACTCAACCTTTTTATTGAATATCTGTCTACTGCTAATTTTGCCTCTTAACGTTGTTCACGGGAGTCAATGGCTTTCCATCACCCAGAAAATATGCCTCGATATTCTTGAACGCAATTTCCTCGAATTTCTAGTGGATTGTTAACTTGAACACTAAAATTTCATCAGTATTGCTTACTCTGTTTGCATCGATGGTGCCCCCAGCCATATGAGGGAGAAGAGTGACTCTCCAATTTCTTAACAATTTGGGGTTTACTATAGGTCTTTCAATGTTTAGTATCCATCAGCACAGTAATAAGTGTGAAACATACTCATCGTAGAAAACATCCAAGCCTGCGCTGGTAATGTGACCACAATCCAGTGCGTCCGCAAGAGCCTCCTCATCGATACATCTTCCCCGACCAATATTTACCACTCTAGAACCCTTCTTCATGATTTTCAGTGTCTTGGAGTTGAGTAAGTGGTGTGTTTGGGGCGTGTGAGGACAGGTGAGCAGGACACAGTCAGATGCCTCGAGCATGGACTCGACATTGCTGTGGTAAACTGCTCCCCCTAGCGATTCTTCAACAGCTTGCTTTCTATTGCGGTTGAAATAGTGGATTTTCATGCCCAGCGACCGTGCTCTTTTTGCGACAGCTGTGCCGATCTCTCCCATCCCGACTATGCCGAGGATCTTTCCACTAGGTTCGTGTGCTTCATTGCACATGTCTTCGACGTGGAACCAGTCAGCTGCTTTTTTCTCTCTCACTGTCAACTCACAAAAGGTGGTGAATCGGAAAACAGCAAGTATGAGAAAAAGGCCGATATCTGCAGTTGACTCTGTCGCACCTCCAGCCCCGTTACAGTACCATATGCCTCTTTTCTCTAGAGCTTCAGTGTCTTCACCATCGTAGCCATGGTTGCAGTAGGAGATAATCTTGCAAGATGGTGGGAGACAGTTAACTAGCTCCTGGTTGAACGGAGGTAGCATATTGGGGGAAAGGTTTGGCCGGACTATGCCGTCAATAGCAGCATACTTTCCGTTGGGCGAAAACGCATCAACAATTTCCTCTTTTGAGTGCAAGTCATACATGACGACGTTGAAGTTTTTCTCAAACTCTGCCCAAGCATCGTGGGCGAAGACAACAGGTTGCCCAACGTAAAGAATTGTTGGTTTTGCCATTATTCAGTTTAGTGGTGATTAAAGGGTCAATCGCAGACTAGTGATAGTGGGCTTGTTGGTCAAGCACAGTACAGCAAGGCGCATATATGGCCTGTTATCAAGATATCTTGAATTGAGACAAACCTCTCTGTAACTGACTCCCCACAAACTCTCAACCGGTGGTGATGTCGTTTGTGCCAAAATATGAGTGGGGCCGTTCAGCGTATCGAGCGCGCAAATTAGGCTCACCATACTATACTAACTTCATTCCATGCAGAGCGGCTCCCTACGTGCAAGCGATGTGGAGTAGCGCTAGGCCCTTTGAAAAATGCCCGCGGTACACGCGGAGGCTGCCGCCACTGTCCATAGGTGAGGAACATGTCTGTTGGTCACAATTCATCATTGATGACACCTCTGTTTAATAAAGCGGACTAACCGTACTGAGAAATTGGCCGCTGGATGCGCCAGGTGTCCGATCATGGCGGTTTCGAGCATGCCCGTCCACACTGCACGATCATCACAATATTGATCCTGTCGAAGCCGTCCGCAACCATGAAAATGCTGCATGTGAAAGCCCGAGACCGTGAGGCCATTCACAGCAAATCGATGCCCGGCATTTATTTTTATAGAGAGCGCCATATGGCAACTGGACTTTTCGTTCCTAATTGAAATCCATTATAGCCAAAACAAATACCTGCAATGAAGTTCTCCTGGGTGGTACTGTTTTCAACACTCGCGTTTGCTCATCAAGAGAACCGGCAAAATGACAATGAGAGGGTCTCGCGATGGGCGTCTGGGTATAGCTTCAGCGGTATCCAGACATTTGCTCATCTTCATCATGTGCAATGCCTTGTGGAGCAAGATGAGCGATTCGATCTAGCGGTCATTGGAGTTCCATTTGACACGTCCGTGGTATATCGTCCAGGTACATGATTCCTTTTTATCTTTGCTTGCCTACGTGTAATTAATGTTCATAGGAGCCAGGTTTGGCCCCAGGGCGATTCGGGCTGCTAGTCAGCGCCAAACCCCTTCGAGGGGATTTAACCATGCACAGGGTATCAACCCGTATCAAAATTGGGCCACAGTGATTGACTGCGGTGATATTCCTGTGTCACCATTGTGAGTAACTCACGGGATTGAATATGAAATTTTGTTAGGGCGTTAATGAACATAATGCAATGCATGATATACATGCTCAGCCCAAGCTAACGCGTTCTAGTGATAATGCAGTAGCATTCAATCAGATGGATGAAGGGTATCGTGATCTTCTTCGACGACCAGCCAAAACTCAACCAATGAGTCCTTCCAAGGCGATCGGGAAGGACGGGTTCGGCCACCCTCGACTTGTCACATTAGGCGGTGACCATTCAGTGGCTCTTCCATCGCTGCGAGCGCTTAGTGAAATATTCGGACCATTAAGTGTCCTCCACTTTGATAGCCACCTAGACACGTATGTTCTACCGGAATAGCGATGGATTGAGCATTCTAATGGGTTTAGTTATAACCCCGAATCTCTAACAGGATATTGGTCTTCCAAACAGTCAGATTACAATCATGGAACTCCAGTCAGTCACTCACCTTATAAGAACGTGGCTTCCTGGTTACTTACTTGTTCAGTTTTGGTTTGCTTATCAAGAAGGTTTGATCAAAGACCATGGCAATATCCATGTTGGATTGAGAACTCGGCTATTTGGCAATGATTACACCAACTACGACGAAGATGCAAAGCTCAATTTTGAATACATTGAAACCGAAGGTTAGCTCTCTCTGAATTTATTCTGTACTGTCCGCTTGTCTTATGCGATTTTTTGACATTTAGATTTGGACGAAATTGGAACCGATGGCGTAGCAAAGCGAATTTTGGAGGTCGTTGGTGACAGCCTCGTCTATGTCAGTATTGACATTGATGTGCTGGGTGAGATTATACTAAGCCCATCCGACTCTTCCAAGGCTGACTTCAAATTCATCAGAACCGGGCCTTGCTCCAGGAACAGGATGTCCAGAGCCTGGCGGATGGACCACCCGGGAGCTCAAAGCAATTCTTAGAAAACTCACCTCATTGAAGATTGTTGGTGCAGATATTGTGGAGGTTTCTCCGCCATATGATGACAATGCCGGATCTACTGCCTGGGCAGCTGCAGATATTGTCTACGAATTGTTTGGTCTCATGGTTGCAAATCCACTGTATCCGGTTAATGGGTACGTCCCCAAGATTCGCAAAGACAAGTCGAGATCCACCAGAGAAATGAAGGATGAGCTGTAAATGTATTTGGTTTTTATCGAATTGCAATAAAGGTCAATGCATCCAGAGCGAATCAACCTGATTTTACCTCTTAAGTTTTGAGTGAATGTATTCTTTCACGAATATGCCAGCCAGGATATCGTTTGCTATTTATTCCCACATATTTTGGGCCCGGTTTCTGTCCACAATACGTATAAACTGTTGGAAGAGGTGATTGGAATGAAGGGCTGCTAGGTCACTCTAACAGGTTGTATTCAAGTAAAGGAGAATAACAATTATTTCTGAAAGCACTATCACGGAATTAAACCTGGAAACATATTGGTCTGTTCAGTTTATCTTTCGAAGCTCATCGAAAGTCACTTTTATTTTATGATTTGTGGTTATGCATTGTCCTTATTCCAACACCTTACCATTACTTTCTTCAACAATCAACTCGAACTCCGGCTGAAACTCGACATAAAGGCTGTCCTAAAGTAAAGTTCAGTAACATTCAAGTCTATCTCACCATGTGAATACCTACCGCGCTTTGGGCCACCTTGGCAGTGAAGCGTGCAACATCGTCAGGAATGATGGTTTTCTCAATTCCATTAGCCGCAGCTGCCTCAGCTAGTAACTGAGAATGGCAAGCGTTTTCTAAACTATGAAAGAGAAACGCTGCTTCATCAACTGTTGAACCAACGGTGATTAGTCTAAAATAGGGTCAGTTAACTTAGTCGCAACACGTATTGCAATGAATGCCACACGTACCCATGATTCTTCAGGATGCAGACTCTACTGTCTTTTCCAAGAGCCTCTGCAATTGCAATTCCTTCATCCTTTGCTAACGCAGCCCCTCCGTGAGATTTGTATACGCTCTGTATTCCAAAGAAGTTACATGAATCTGCAATTTGTGTAAATAGGATGGCCCAACACAACTGAAATGAGCTTACCTTGGGTAAGCATCTCAATAGGCTTGCCAAATGAGCTCCATGTCTTGCCATGAACACTGTGCGCATGCGCCGCCGCCACGACGTCAGGACGAGCCTTGTGAACCTCGGAATGAATGACAAATCCCGCTGTGTTCACGACTGCCTGGTTGCCGCCCTCAACAACGAAGCCATCATAATCAACAAGCACCAGGTCAGAGGCTTTCATGGCAGAAAAGTGCTTGACGTAAGGGTTTAGCCACAGGTGGTCTTTGAGTATGGGGTCTTTGGGTTATCAGTTAGCGTTTTACGCAATTCTGAATACTATCTGGCATGGCCCATCGATACCTACCACGCATGGAAATGTGACCTGCGATGCCTTCGGCATAACCGTTTTTGCCAAAGAATCTAAATGCTGCCGCCATATGCTCCTTCATCCACTGTCGCTGAGCCATTGGGTCTGAAAACTTGGGGATCCCTTCAAGCTTGAGCTTGCCATCGCGATCACCACGAGTCAAGTCATCAAATCCCATGTCTAGCGATGGGCTTGTCGCAACCAAGGACAAGTTTTGGTCCTTGACCTGAGAAGAGGCGTGCTCGGTAATTGTGTTTGACATGATGGCCTACAGAGATAACTGAGTGGTAAACTTGACAATTGATTGAATAATGTTTTGCTATGAAGTGTGTCCCACTGTAGTATGGTATAACAGCATTAAGTAGGAATTCGAGCGTCATATAGTCTTGTGACAGCTGAGATCTGACTTACAGTGCAAGTGCACAATCCTTGGTTATGCTGATTCGCCACCATTGTCGTCCACTCCCTATGATTTTGGTGGCTTTCGTTTTCATCTCCAGGTTGCCATGACTAAAATCAGTGGCCAATTACAAGTCCTAATGCTGGCGCTGATACACCCTTGGCAGGTCCACAGGTCCCCACCCCGCCAGATACGCCGTGGACGTCCAATCATATTTTAGCAGACAAACGAGGAGCAAGACTTGTCTTAGCTTACCCATCGTGGCGTGAATGATTGATAACAAGAGCAACATTCATACGATTCCAAATGATTTCCCGACCATGTTGATGCACGTAACATGTGATATATGAGAGACTGAGAATGAAATTGCCGACTTCTATTAAGCTAGAGAAATTTGCCAATCTAACTCTTGCAGTAGTAAATCCCAGTCCGTTCGACCACAAGCCCATAAAATGTCAAGGAGCTCCAAGACTCGCGTTGCATGCTTGAAGTTGGTCCAACTTCCTATGTTGTAAATGCGGTTTCGTACATAATCAACAACCTCGTCATTATCCCATCCTCCAACCCCCGCCATAAAGAGGGGAAACACCAGCCCAATTTCACAGTATATGTTGAGTGGGATCTTTACTACATGATTCATAATGTTCTGTACGCATTTTTCCACCTCCGAGTCGTACATAGTGGTGTCGGCGTCGTGGAATCGGCGTAAAAATGTATATAGATGGAGGAGGGCGGCGAACCGGAAAGCCTCTGCGTGGTGGAGCAAGGCCTCTAAGTCAGACCCTAATGATATACAAAGCCCTAAATCTTGAAGTCTTATGGCACTGATTAGAGCCTCTCCGCGCAGAAGTACGTCCAACCCATCGTTTGCATTTAGAGGTGTAGTGCTTTCCTTAATGTCGACAATGAAGGAACATAAATCGCTAATGTGACCAAACAGCTCGTGTGCGACGCCCATCAGGCAGTCAGCTGAGATTAAGCCGGCTCCTTCAGTCCAGTATACACCTTCAATAAGAGGCCTTCTTCCAGTGCTTAATGCGGCCATGACATCATGATATGCAAAGTTGCGAACGAGGAAAATGCCATCTGCGGTGCTGAGTAGTTTTTTAGTTCCAAAATGTTGGATGAGATGACCCGCACCGGCTAGATGGAGATTCCAGCGAGATGTGTCCCCTCTGATTACCGCCGCCGAACTGATGACAAGGGCGCATGCGATGGTACTCTCAGAAATGGTGTTGTCCATAATAGCTTCCCATAGACCTCGTGTGGCCTGGCTTTCATACTGGAGTTCTTGAGTGGGCGCAATACCGTCGGTCAGGGAGATGGTGGAGGAGCTTATGTGAACTGAGGCATAGGTGAAGAGGGCCGAAAGCAATGCCGGGTCAATAATGGCCATAGGCAGAAGCACAGTGCAGAATGAGTTTATGCTGCCTTGTTGTAGAATAGAGCAGAGAGGAGCGAGTCGTTCCAAGTAGTACTGAAGCAACAATCGCTTAGTTGAAGCTCCGGAGCCGCCAGGGCTTCCCAATGATTCCGGTCGTACAGGCGGTTCCTCGGGTTGACTCCTCCCAGAATCAGAATCCTGTAAGTTCTCTTGAAGGTCGTTCAGGTGACAATCGGCGATGGGCTGCAATGGAGTCACCTTCTTTTTCCCCGCTCTTGGCTTGCCGTGGATTATCCTCGGGGAGATTCGCTGGCACACCAAACCTAACCGCACGCAGGCACGACATCGTTTGTCGGTTGCGGCATGTTGTTCGTCGCATTTCTTTTTCCTCATTTTGCAGGTGAGGCAACCCGTGCGTACGCGCCCATCCATAGTGAATCGACGGCGTATGATACGGCTGTTGGCATTGACAGGCCTAGAAACGTCGGGGTCATTTGCTGTCGCTGTGGCACTTGGCGGCACCGCGGACCTGGCTTGCACTAAATCACCTGGTAGCGCATCCAATTGCTCTGTGTGCGTCACCATATTCAAGTTGGAAGAAGCGGGTTGCAGCCTTGATTGCGATTACCCAAGGTAGATATGAAGACATGAGAATCTGAAAGTGTTGGAGTGAAGCGATCACAGAGCCAAGATAGGAAGAGAACCTGCCTTTATCTTGGCTCGACCGCCCCCGCACTCAAGAGCTAGGATGAGACTAGTGTCAACATATTTATGAGCTACGCAATTGGTATGGCTGATAAGCTGCTTTCTTGGGTGTGCTCAGCCAAGTAGGTGCCATCCATACCAAAAAGTGGGCCATGCATATCTAATTCATGATTTTCTACCATTGAGCTGCTCACCCTATGGACGCACCTCAATGCTTGTTTTGTGATTCATAATGCCACGACAAGCGGTGTTGGTGGTATGGACATCATATATAATCCAAATCATACAAAGATTTCAACAATACGATGTCACTGGTACGTATCCGGGGATGCGTAGACTAACCGGGCCAAAGCATCTTTTATCGTGTAGAAAAAATTCATATTTATTCGCGAACCAGCTTCTATCAAGGATCCGAGCTTATTTCTCCTCGACAGTGTCAATGTACCCTGGGTAACCTCGATGTCCCGCAACATCCGCAGTGTCAACGAACTTCCTAATCTCCTTTTCTTCACTATCGCTCAGTTGGACCTGCAGAGAACCCCAATTTTCCTCAAGGTATTTAATTTTCTTGGTTCCAGGGATTGGAATTAGGTCATCACCCTGCTTGAGCAGCCAAGCAATGGCCAATTGAGCAGGTGTGCATCCTTTTTTGGAGGCTAATGCCTTGAACTTGTCCACTAGGCCCATGTTGTGGTCCAGATTCTCGCCTGTAAATCGAGGGAACATGCCGCGCCAATCACCTTCATTGCTGATGCTTTCTTTCCCAGTCACAGTCCCGGTCAGCAGTCCCCGCCCAAGAGGCGAGTAGCAGACAACCGCAACCCCAAGCTCACGGCAAGTCTTCAAAAGATGCGTACCGTCCGAGTTCTCCACATCGAGAACGAAAGGAGAATATTCCATCTGAACGGCATCCACGTGGCCGATTTTACAGGCGCGGCGCAGAGTGTTGGACGTGACCTCAGACAGGCCGATGTATTTAATTTTCCCTTCCCTGTTGTAGTGTTAGCTGCGATCAATGTTTCGTATAGTTCTCAGTGTATCATATACTTTTTTAATTCCAACATACCACGCATAGTTTCCTCAATTGGAACTTCTGGGTTCGCCCGGTGCATGTAGTAGAGATCAATGTGATCAGTGCCCAGTCTGTCCAAGCTAGCTGCACAAGCCTTTTTGCAGTACTCGGCTGAGCTGTCAATCACCGAGGGGTCGGAAATACCCTTTGCGTATCCAAATTTGGTGGCAAGGAAGATCTGGTCTCTTTTGCCCGTTCGCTTGAACCATTTCCCCAGGAGCACTTCGTTATCGCCATACAAACTGAGATGCAATTAGTAAGGTGGCAGAATAATGTGGTTGCCTGGAAATATTCCTACTCAGAGCTGTCCCAATTGGTAGAACCAAGTTCCAGCGCTCTATCAAGCAGTGCAAAGCGCTCCTCATCGTCTCCGGGCTTTCCATAGATAATCGACAAACCCATGAGGCCGAGACCAACAGCTGGAATCATTGGGCCATGTCGACCGAGCTTTCGAAGTGGCACATTGCTGTTAGGCATGATGATTACTTTTGTTCTCTTTCCTGTGATCTCTTTTGAGGCTACCGTGTAAAATCAGTTTGATATAAGAATGTAGTAGAGAGTTGGCTGTGGTGCCAAAAGGTTTTTCTTCCATGCTATCCCATATATATACTTTTGTCAAAGTCCTGGGAGGGCGGAGCTCCTAGCAACTTCATCGCAATCTCTAGTACCATTATACTTTCATTCTATCCGACCATGCGGGCTTGGTGATGCATTGTTGCTAGCAGTCTGCTTGTTGCACAATGGCAGTGGACTTAAGCCTCTCAGCTCCGAAGCTAGCTGGCCCACTTGCGTCGCCTGCAGAAATTCCGCGGAGTTCGGAGGCGAGTGCCCACATAGTGTTCAGATCCCGAGGCTAGTTTTGGGTGTGCGCACTTCTCGGGGTCACAGAATTCTGACAAAACAGAAGAGTCAAATGCTACCGCTCCCCGGACTTTACTTTTTAAAGCCGGAAAGCCCGTTTGTACTTAAATAATGCAGGAAGCCCATATTTTGTCACCAAGATGGCGCGTTGGACTGGAAATGTGGCCAACTTGGATGGAGAGTAGGAAGCAAGGATTTATCTAATTAGTGTCTCCAATCCATTATTGCGAAGAAAGTGTGTGGGATCCGGTGACAGGGAAAAAAGGCTTTCAGAGACCATATATAGAGCTGATAGTCGTCTTCTTGTTACATTTGCATAACTTCAGCTGCGAAAATTTGCTCCATTGCGACACTGTGCATCTGGCCCGTGCTGCCAAAACGCGTTGACCAAGCTCGGGAATAATTTGCGCGCCTTGAACGACTAACGGGACTTCAAATCAATAAGTGGGATTGAACAGAGTAAAAACACAAGACTCGATGCAAGATTTCCTAGATATATAGTTTTGAGCCAATTCAGGTAATATCCTTGTGACGTGTCATGGTTGGCTATGACAGCGTGCCCAGACGCGCCAAATTCCATTTTAGGATAAACATACGCCGACCTGTCCCACTATTATTGCTTCATGTGATTTCAATGTCCAATCTCGTATCTACCCTAGATTCCATCAAATTGAATTCCATGCTCATTCCTTACATTAATGGCAATTAAATGAAGAGATCGCACAATGAATTTAAACCAATTGCTACTTGAATCCCATCAGATAGATCGTAGTCGACTTGACTTTAGCGACTTGTGGCAGTCTCCAAGTGTGAGATTTAGAAGAAAGTGCTGTGGTCATTTAGAAACACAAATGGGGCTCTCGTGCTAAGAGCCCCACAGATTCAGGATCATGAGAGAGTAATACAACCATATAGGAGTCCAAGGACCGTAATGCTATTCCATAATGGGCCAATCTTACGACAAGGACTGAAACATGTTATCCTGTTTCGACCCTCGCATAATAGCGCCGAACTAGGATGTCATAGAACGCACTGAAAAGGGTAAAGGTTTCGACAATTTGAGGCCTTGCTGACTCAATGAAATCCTTGGTTATCCTATAAAACATAGAGAACATCGTGGATATTTGGGAAAGCTCAAGCAGTAACGCAAGTAATACCGACCAAAATGTACCCCGACGCATTTGAAGGATTTGGCATCCCCTCTTCCAACGAGTGGAACAACCCCTCGCGGTTAGCAGTACGTGCTATCCCGAACAACACATTGTTTTGTCTGACTCTTTGTGATACAGTTCAAACCGAAATCCGCGGGCGACTACGACATCGATGTCAAAATTGTTGCCTGCGGCGTTTGCGGATCTGATCTTCACACTGCCACTGGTGGTTGGGGAAACAAGAGATGGCCTATTATTCCCGGTCACGGTATGTAATTTCGATTTGCATTTCATGGAATCTATTTTTCTAATGTCAAGTCTAAGAAATCATTGGAAATGTGATTGGGATTGGCTCCAAGGTTACGAGCGTCAAGGTTGGTGACCGAGTCGGCGTTGGAGCTCAAATCTCCGCATGCTTGAACTGCAACATTTGCAAAGAGGACAACGAAACTTATTGCAAAGAACAAATGGGTAGGAAAAACTTGACTTGTGATTTCACTCATCTCAAATGGACACGTTTCTCTGACTTTGACCTCATAGACACCTACGGCTCCATTTATCCCGATGGCACAATGGCACAGGGAGGATATTCTTCTCACATTCGTGCTCATGAGCATTTCACGTTCCCAATCCCAGATAAATTGAGCACCGAGCTGGCTGCTCCAATGCTCTGTGCGGGACTCACTGCATACTCTCCCCTGGTTCGCAACGGCGTGGGCCCGGGATCTAAAGTTGGCGTCATCGGCATGTAGGTTCGCCCTTCTTGATTTGTAATGACGGCATCTAACCCTTATCTTAGTGGAGGGATTGGTCATTTCGGTGTACTTTTTGCGAAAGCTCTTGGTGCAACAGTCTTCGCAATTTCACGTACCAGATCCAAGGAAATTGATGCCAGAAAGATGGGGGTTGATGGCTTCTTGGCAACGAGCGAGGTAGGGTGGAACAATGAGCTCAATATGACATTTGACTTCATTCTTTGCACTGCCTCATCATCCGAAGGATTTGACCTCAGTTCGTATTTATCCCTCCTTAAGGTCCATGGGAAATTTATTGCAGTTGGTCTCCCAGAAGGTGCTGGGTGGCAGGTTCGGCCTCAAACGTTGCTATCGAATGGATGCTTGATCGGTAGCAGTCACCTGGGGAGTCGCAAGGAAACGCTAGACATGCTGAGTCTAGCTGCTGAGAAGGATATCAAGCCTTGGGTTGAAACCATCCCGATTAGTGAGACGGGGGTCAAACAGGCATTGGAAAGGCTGCACATGGGTGATGTCAAATATCGATTTACCCTGGTCGATTACGATAAGCAATTTTCTTAAAGATTGGAAAGACATTCTATAGATAGATTCAATCAATTTGCAGAATCTGTGGGAAAATTGAAAAGAATACACTGCGCGTCATGGATATGCTTGCCAGCAGTATTTACCGCAAAGTGAAATAGCCCTAACGGGACGGCATAATCATGCCAGCTAAATATTTTAAAATATCGCAAAGACTTGAGGCGAATTCGAACAGTTTTACTGAAATGCATTATTGGCTCAAGCAGGAATACTCGATGTGAACATGCTACAAGGGTCGAAGCTCAGCCAACTTTATTGCCACCAAAAAATAGCCCGCTGTTGGCTGTTCAACCTGCGAGTCATGACCAGCCTAGTTACTTGCTATGGATTGAAAACTCACAATTATCATGATCTAACTGGAATACATATCTTCGGACAAACGGATGGCGGTAGGGAACAGGGTTGGACTGTAATCTAGCCTTTATGTTTACAACTCATCGCTTCATCCTTATCCAAGCCCCTCCCCCGCAATTCGAAGAAGCTGGGGTGCTTATACTAGCGCGTATTACTTACCATTTTGGGGTAAAGATACGCCGCAACCCTGATTTAGAGCCCCCCTGATTGCTTGGCTCCCCAGACAAGGAGGTCATGGAATCTGGGGTTCAAATATTGGGAAGCTTTATATAACGAAGGATGTTCCTAAGACATTCTGTATCAACTGCACTCCAATAGACACAAGACTAATTACAACAACAGCCATGGCTTTCCGATCGATGACGGAAGGCAAGCTTCGCCTCAATCGGCCTTTCAACCAAAATTTTATCATGGGATGGTAATATATCCTCTCCCAATATCCGCCATACCTAACGTCTAACAACTGAAGCATATTATTCTGCCTCCCCGGAATTTACCTTGCATTGACTGGCCTTGGCGCTGGCGGTGGACAATCATCATCCCAGAAAACAGCAGCATTGACAAATTCGTAAGCGAATGCAAGGCGACAAGGTGGGCTGAACTCACTCCATATTAGGATACTCTACGGCGTTTACACTGCAGCAGGCTGGTGTGCTGGCCCTGTATTGAACTATCTCAAGCCGCGATGGACCGTGTTGGTTCCCCCTCATGGGCTACACAAACATTTGACACTGACACGACGCGCGGCCCAGGGTTTTAGGTGGCATCGGCTATCCTCTTTATGTCGGATCACTCTGGTATTATGACCGTGTTGGAGGACAGGCATTTCCTCTTACGGGTTTGTCCATCCCTGGTAAGATGCATGAGACCTGCTTGCTGATAAAATAAACTAGCCGGGGCCATTCTTGGAGTCTGTGCCGCGTTGCTATGGACCTCCTCCGGCTTTATACAATTTGCATATCCCGAGGAAGATGACAAGGCCAAGGTACGTTAGTCCTCAGCCTTTGAAGCATAGTTCTCACAGATCCCTAGTATATTACTTGGCAATGGGTTCTCACTTCGGCAGGTAGTACGGTTGGTGCATTAATTGCATTTGGTGTCACGTACAAGCAAACAGAAGCAGCCGGTGTATCTACTGCTGTATATGTGGTATTTATTGTTATCATGGCAATGTAAGCATAATCTGATCCGGCAAGGCTGATTATGACAAGACTAATTCAATCTCATTGTAGCGCAATTATTGGAGCGTCGTTTCTCCTGGTAGACCCTGAAGATGTGGTAAGAGATGATGGGCAACATATTGCCATTTTTAAAGAGCCTTCTATTAAGAACGAAATAATGGGAGTACTTTCTGTCATGACGGACACGAAGATTATAATTCTTCTCCCCGCTATGTTCGTGGGAGAGATGTGCCTAGCCTTGACAAGCAGTATCAATGGTGAATACTCGTCCCCAAGATTATGCCACATGGGAAACTAATTTTTTATCATAGCCTACTACTTCAACCTCCGAACCCGATCACTAAACAACCTTCTTTTTCAATTTATTATGATCCCAGCACCAATGGTCTTGGCCTGGATCATGGATAATCGAAGCATCAAGTCCCGAAAGACACGAGGTGTCCTCGGTACAATCTTCGTGGGACTCATCACCCTTGGGGCGACCTGTGGTATCCTTGTCTGGGTATTGAAGAACAAGGTCGGACGCAACGATATCTCGCCAGCGGTCGATTGGACAGAGAGTCAATTCGCCGCAGGTGTCGTGCTCTACCTTCTTTTCGGTATCATTTATGCCTGCTTCCAGATTGTTGTTCAATGGACTCTGGCTGCACTAACCAATGACCCTGCCTTGTGTGCACGCTATGCTGGCGCTTTCAAGGGCACGGTTAGTTTGGGGATGTGTGTATCATTCACCGTTGACTCTGAAGGAATGAGCTTCAAGAACCAGATCATCATGCAGCTGGCTCTTTATTTCGTCGGAATTGCATGTCTCTTGACGGTCATTTTAGTATATGTCAGACAGACCAATTACATGGTTGAGGATGGGGTTATAGTGCCAACCAAGATCGAGCAGGAGCTTCAAATACGCAAGGCTGAAGAGAAGGCATGAGCTTGGAACTGGCCCTATATTACGTACCGATGAGCTATGTAATGAACCAGCTCCAGGTGATTACATTCTTTGGTAACTCGATTCTGCTACTTTAAATTTGAGCATTTGTCCACTCTGAATCCAATTCCTTGTAAAATAAAATTTAAAATGTCACTTGTTGCATGCTATTATTTCAATCTATTGCCGTGATACAAACTGAAGGAAGTTTCTATTTTCCAGTGCTCATGCTGTTGAAGTTTATTGCATCATTGATTAAAATATACTGCAGTATGTAAATAGTATTTATTTAATACCAGCTCGAGCAGAGGCAAATCATGTACACTATCATCCTCGAGAATCCCGACTTGTGCCACAGCATCTTTTCACTTAGTAACGACCACTGGCTATCACACGGATGTGGGTATTCGAGCATGGTCTGGAAGATAAGGTGACTAGCAGTCTCCCTGGTCATGGTAAGCGTGCTTGTGTATGATCTTGATGTTACCAAAATCCTTCGCTGGCGTAACTTTGCCCTAAAATGGAAATGGTGCCAATGCCAAGAAACCCCGCGCACTCATCAGCATCCGAACCCCGCAGTCCGCGAGAAGTGATATCAAACGCTAACTATATCCGTTTAGTGGCTCTAATCAATAACGCCTTACCAATTGTGCAGATCCTCGTGTCAAGTCCAAGTCCCAAGTCCCACTGAATGGAGGTCTCGTTTCTTTTGAAGGCGTAAGACATACCGGATTGAGTTGTTATCGAAACATCATGCGAGAAACTAGTTGTAACCACGTGTTTAGGATAGAACTCCATGGACAGCGTATAAATGGAGATGGATGGCATCTTCGAGGACTTGCTTTGATCACTTCTTTCCCTCAACCTACAGACAATTCACAGACCAAATCAACTCAGTATATGAAATTACTCGGGCTTCGGCATTTCGGAACTGATTAAAAACGGCATTCGCTCTCCTGCTTCCTTCAAAACCTTCCTCAGAATGTCTTCCCAGCCTCACCCTTTCGACCCTCTCAGGGCCGAGGAAATTACCCTCACGGTCAAGCTGCTCCAAGCTGCACTCCCTGGTGTTTCTCTCCGCATCAAGGCTCTGGATATTCAGGAACCGCGAAAGGCCGAAGTTGTGCCATTCATCGAAGCCGAACGAACTGGAGCTCCCTTACCTCGTCGACCCAGTCGTATTGCGGCAGCTCTTTTCCACCGCCTTGATACGAGGGCCTTTGTGAAGGGTTTAGTCAACTTGGGAAATCAGTCTATTTTGTCTCTTAAGGAGCTTCCACCAAGTGCCCAGGGTCCTGCCGACATCGATGAACTGATGGAGATTGAGGAGGTTTGTTTAAAGCATCCTCGAGTCATCGAAGAAGTCGAAAAGCTCAACCTGCCTGAGGGTGTCACTGTTTGCAACGATCCTTGGGGTTACAGTACCGATGATGCAAATGAGAACCGACGCCTGTTCCAGTGTTACATGTACATTGTTCCTGTGGACCACCCACAGACAAATCACTACTCTCTGCCTTGTCCATTTTCTCCAGTCTTTGACGCTCTTACCAAAGAGTTGGTGCGTATTGATCAACTTCCTCTCGGCAAGGACCATCAAACACACGAAACAACACAGCCATGGAAGCCAGTTGCGGCTGTCGAATATGCGCATGATCTTTTGGACACGCCAGTCCGCCAAGATCTGAAGCCATACATCATTCAACAGCCAGAAGGACCTTCATTCTCCATCAACGATGGCCAACAGGTCAACTGGCAGAAATGGAAGTTCCGCGTGGGATTCAACTGCCGAGATGGCCTTGTGTTGTATAACATGACTTTTGATAACCGAAACGTCATGTATAGGCTGTCCATGTCAGAGATGACAGTGCCTTATGGCGATCCTCGCAAGCCTTACCATCGCAAACAAGCCTTTGATGTTGGCGACGTTGGCCTGGGTGTCACTTGCAACCAGCTATCTCTTGGCTGTGATTGTCTCGGGTACATCAAATACTTCAGTGGCTATCGGTCCGATTCCAAGGGTAACCCAGTTGAGTTGAAGAATGTCATCTGTCTCCACGAGCAAGATGCAGGTATTCTTCACAAGCATACCAACTATCGCAATAACCAGGCCACAGTTGTTCGAAATCGTCAACTGGTTGTTCAGATGATCTGCACCGTCTCAAACTACGAATATGTGTTTGCCTGGATTTTGGATCAAGCAGGTGGCATTGAATTCGAGGTTCGAGCAACTGGTATCCTCTCAACCACACCCATCGACAACGAGGACGGAACCACAGTTCCTTGGGCAACCAATGTTGGTCCTGGTGTGGCTGCACCCTACCACCAACACATCTTCTCTCTTCGAATTGACCCTGCGGTTGACGGTTTTAATAACACTGTTGTATACGAAGACAGCGTTCCAATGTCAGCTGAACATGGAGTTGAGGATCCATTCGGCGTCGGCTATGTTACCGAGACTACTGTGGTGAATAGAGCTGGCCATGCAAAGACCGATGTGGAGAAGGCACGCGTGTTCAAAATCCGAAACGACAACATTATCAACAAAATCAGCGGGAAACCAGTCTCCTATAAGATCCAGACACTCGCCACCCAGAGCATGCTTGCAGCGAACCGAAGCTTCAATGCCAAGCGTGCCAAGTTCGCTCAGCATCCGGTCTGGGTTACTCGTTACAAGGATGATGAGCTTTACGCTGCTGGAGAGTTTACTTGGCAGAGCCAAGAGAGTGATGGTGTCGAGGTTTGGGCAGCTCGAGGAGACAATGTTCGCGACCAGGATCTGGTTTTCTGGCACACCTTTAACCTCACCCACAACCCGCGCCCCGAAGACTTTCCTGTCATGCCAATCGAACGCATCAGCGTTCATTTGAAGCCAAATGGATTCTTCGAGGCGAACCCGGCTCTTGATGTTCCACCTTCTACACAGGCTGCTAACAAATCGACTTTGCACGAGGACAAGGCAGTAGCATGCTGTGCTCCTAAGCTGTGAACCGGTGGCAGCTTAGATCTATGGGAACATGGCGAGCCAGGCGTATAATAAAGTAGGGCGTGAATTCTAGCTAAAATTAAATTCAAGAAGTAGATGATTCTAGTGAATTGGACAATACTTCTGGCACTATCATGAGACGTGACTAAGTAGCATGAGCTTTTTCACATGTGAATAATAATCGATCCTTCACGAGCTATATCATAAGCTTTAATTGCCGCAAATCTTTGATTTGATAATTCGAGATTAAAACAGCCATCTTTGTTCATTACATTGAAGAAGCCATTTGATGCTATATACATTGCATTTTTGAGTTCTTCTATCTCTGCGAAATCCTTCATAAGCCTCCCAGCAAAAGGTTCTACAGCCCACCTGTTCCTTAAAGCTGCTTTTTAGCACTATTATTAATCATGTGAAGTTATTTGTGCGGGTGGGATCTTGGGTGTTTCAGGCATGTGATTTGAGAAACGCCATAGCATCCTTCGCGTCGAAGGAGTAGCCCATGTGACTTCGGCAGCCATGCAACGCTAATCGGCAGTGCCGCGCCCGGACTAGGATTGAGGTTGTCCATACGCTAACCTGCGAAGGGAGGAGGCGATTTGATGGCCCCGGGGTTGGGTTTTGGTTCGCATTAGCGGGCGATTCAGAGCGAACCGGCCCCCACCCTCGCTTCTTTAGGGCAAGAGATACGCTGGAAGAAAATGCATCAGGGGCCTGGCCCAAGAACCACCCCCGCATCTTCAATCTTGATTCCATCATCAATCTGACAAGTCATTCCCTGGAGCCGATCATCGGGATCGAGGCTTGCCCTTTCTCCCCGAACTTCCTATATCATGTTTTTTGCTGGCACTCATTGGCCCAGGGGGTTTGACAGGTGATGCAGCCTGATGCACCCCTGTTTTTAGGTGGGAGCTTTGTTGAGGTCGGAGTCGGTTCCGAGAGCGGCCGCGTCGGTCAACTTCCTAGGGACATGTGTCTCATTCTATACCTTGGACTCCTGGGAGAATGACGTTTACGACTTAAAATGCCAGTGAGCTCAATACAAGCGTGCGGTATCTTGATAAATCGATCCTTCGCAGAAATGTGCACGTGTGCTCGACAGAAAGGGAGGGGAGATGGCTGCCAAGCAGTCTGAGCTAAATCCGGGAGGTGTGAAAAGCCCCCACAACCGCATCTCGAAAGCAAGCCTAACGTCGGTTTCTAGCCTCACATGCAGCCGCTTATGCCAAAAAAACAACAAGATTTGTCATTATCATGGATTGCAATGCCACGAGTCCTGTTCTCACGCCACGAGAGGGGCGCAAAGCAGCGGGGCCCAGGAGGTGGTGGGGCATCATGGTTCAACCACCTCCTTTCAAGACCAATAGTTCCGGACAGCTGAACAGCAGGAATTGCCGAGGGCAAGCAGGTATGGCAGAGATGCGGGGGGAATACGGGAGTGGGGGAGAAAACAACATGTTCGTACCGGTACTAACATCTTGATCGAGGATTATAGCTTATCCGTCCTCGACTTGATAGGCCACCGTGTAGACGTGACATTTTAGCACGCCCGTTGTAGAAGTGCGGCGCGTCGTGTATATAAATACAGAAAAGCCCGCGTAGATTCTGCACGCCTTTAAGAAAACACAGTCATTTTCTCGTCCTTATTCCAAAAATATTAATTTTCTGTCGTTATATCCCTACTAGCAATGACTACTCTCCACGAGCGCATCCAGCCTGCTTTGGACGCAAGGGACTCCTCACTCGAGCCTAGCGCTATTTTGCCCAATGATCTGATGCCACTACCACTGGATGTATCATTGATCCCTCGATCATCTGGGCTTCTATCAGAACTCGAGCTTGACCTTACCGAGAACCATGACGCGACTGCATTGCTAGAATTGCTAGCTACACAAAAGGTCAGCGCTCTAGCTCTCCTCACGGCTTTCAGAAAGAGGGCCACAATCGCCCAACAATGCGTAAGTGCCATACCCTGGAGCACTCCCAGAAAGTTACCACCCTTTCGAGAGTTGGATGCGAGACAGTGCTGAGTACGTTCTTTAGACGAACTGTTTAACCGAACTTATCCCTGGGGCAATCGAAGACGCGCAAGCCTGTGACGACTATCTCGCTCAGACAGGACGAACCAAGGGCCCACTGCACGGCTTGCCAATCTCCCTAAAAGAGCAGATTGCTGTGGCGGGCCTCCGTACAAACGGCGGGTTTGTGGCATGGGTTAACAACATCAGCGAAGAGGATGCCCATGTGGTAACAAGTCTGAGGAAGCTTGGCGCTGTCGTATTCGCTCGCACAACTCAGCCCCAGTCGCTGATGCATCTGGAAACATCGAGTAACATCTATGGGGCAACTGTCAATCCCAAGAATCGGAATCTCACATGTGGCGGTAGTACTGGTGGGGAGGGCGCACTGATGGCGATGAAAGGAACTCCTTTTGGAATTGGAGGAGACATCGGAGGGTCGATTCGGGTCCCGGCGGCCTTGAACGGGGTAGGTTTGACTTCCAGATTCTGGACATATCCTCGGCAGTTGATGCTGACACATTCGACACAGATCTATGGCTTCCTGCCAACACCCGGACGAATTAGTGGTGAAGGAGTGGTAAATCCTACGCCGGGTTGCGATGCAATCATGGGCACTCTTGGGCCATTTGCTCGATCTCTTAGAGATATCGAACTGTTTTGCAAAGCTTATTCGTCTGTATCCCCATGGATCCATGACCGCTCTATTTTACCTTGCGATATTTTGAGCCCGAGCCTTGGCCAGCAACTCGATCCCAACCGGCCTTTGCGAGTTGGTATCCTACTAGACGACGGCGTCGTCTCACCACTGCCGCCTGTACGACGTGTATTAGAGAAAGTGAAGACACGCCTTGAAGAAAGCTCGGGCATTCATTTAAAACCGTTTGTTCCTTGGGATCATGCCAAAGCTTGGAGAGTCGTCACCGCCAACTACTTTGAGGACACTGGAGCAGATATTCGGGAAATATGTCGTGTGGGTTTAGAGCCATTGGAGCCATTGACAGAATGGATATTAGAACAGTGCGAATCCAACACCCCTGCAAAGAGCTCATTGCAGAAACGCAAGGCAGACCGAGACGCATTCAGAATATCCTACGCAAAACACTGGGACAAGTCAGATATCGATGTGCTAGTTGCGCCGGCAACACCTAGCACTGCACCGCCGCTCGGCACAAGCAAGTACTGGGGCTATACGGCGGTTTGGAACTTGCTCTCCTACCCGGCTATAACTCTGCCTGGTGCATCTCTGGTTGATGAAGCTAATAGCAAAGAAGATTTACTGAAGGAGGTGTATGAGCCCAAGAATGAGATTGAGGCTCATGTGTACAAGAACTACTCGGCTGCCACTTCAGAAGACATGCCAGTTGGAATACAAGTTGTAGCCCCGCGGCTGCATGAGAGTGTTTTGGTTGAAGCAGCCCGAATTATCGAAAGGGCTCTAGATGTTAAACACTAGGTCTTTTGGATCTGATATTCGAGTTACTCTGTGATATTAGACGAATCATATTTCTCTAGAATGCATCATTCTGGCTTTGGGTGACTTTGTTAAACTTCAGGGCGTTTGTCATAATTCTGCCCTGATTTGCTTTTCGGTCCGGAGGCTGTGGGGTAAGATGAATTTTTATAAGCTCTTTCTTTCTTTCTTTTTTATTTTATTTTATTTTTATTTTTGGATAAAACACCGAAATAGATCATCAATATGTTATGCGTCTTCAGCCGTGTGAGGCATCACTTCCGGGTATCAACGCGGGCTAGCCATTGGCCGAGGACTAGAGCTTTACCGTTTTAGGTCAAAGATACGCCGAAGCCACTAACGACCAGGGGGTCCACAACTATCAATTCCCCCGCATCATCTGAATTTTGTTTGTAGCCTAGATTCTTCACCCCTGGTGATCATTACCATGGGAGAAAGCAGCCGTAGTTGGGGTGCAATTGTTGGGAAGAGGCTGCTATCTTCATCTGACACCGGACTCCATACTGCTGGGTATGACTTATACCGAATTTGTCCCAGTTAAGCATTAATCTTGTAGCTTGATCAAGGGTATCGAAAATCATATTTAGTGCTAGTAGAAGCGTTAGAATGACTGTCATTTTTGGGACTTGGGCTTCGCTCGATCATATTCAGCTATCACAGGCATAATCATCCCAACATGGTTGCAGGCAGGAATTTGCGGGGGTGGGTCGTGCAACTTGATCTGGAGGCGGCCAAGGTGCTATCGTGGCCCATTCCCGACTTGCAGCGACTATTTGTGTCGGTTTATCTGTGTCCAATCGGATGGACTGGCGCTATGGCACTAAAGTCACAGTTGACATGCGCTGTCCACACCGTACTGTGCCGCATCTCTCCCCCGCATGCCATGAGATTTGCTGTTTGACCAAATTAAGCCTGAGCATATTATTCTACTGGAAAGCGGGTTGCGAGCAAGGTATGTTCTGTACATCATGCGTATCCTCTGAGATTCACATGCGCGTCTACTAAACCCAATGAAGAGTATTGGCTGTATTGCGACGATAAAACATAATGCCTCGGCGAATAAGGACTACACCTTGGACAAGGACAGGCTGCAACACATGCAAACGGCGACATAAGAAATGTCAGTTGATAAAGAGGCCTGACGTCTCTCTACCTTGCCAAATCACACCCCTAATTGCATATTATTGCACCAATACCCTGCCCCCGAACTAGTTAGTACTCAATCATGATTGTTGCTGACTGGACGTTTAGGTGATGGGAACAAGCCAAAGTAGGCCACCATAGGATGAACATATCTCTGAAAATCTCCTAACTCACTAATGTCGCCACTTTAGATGCTTCACATGTACACGTCTCGACCTAGCTTGTGAACAAGCCGATGTTTTCTGTACAGTCAATGTAACCAACGATGTAGGAAGTTCCAAGGTTACATCATCACAATCCACTTCAGTTGAGCCACGCCGACGATCATCAACCCCAAAATGGAAGTATTTCGACAACATTAATTGAGCCCAGGTCCTAACCAGTAGCAGGTATCCCAATTACAGATTCGGCTGAGACCATTGAGTTGACTCAAAACGACTCACAATTATATCTATCATTATTTGACGCTCAAACGAGCCCAGGTTCACCGTCTTCATCTATTACCATGTTTCCCAGGCTATCAGACACAGAATATCAACTCGTTCAGTATTACGTTGAAAAGCTATCAACCCAATTATCGAATGCCGATGGACTCTGGAACCCCCTACGAGTGCTTATCATTCCTAGAATATTTTCGTCTGATATTCTGTTTAATGCTGTCTGCGCTGGCTCTGCTCAGCATCGTGGACTATACACAAATGAGGACTCCAACAAGTTCTCTCGACAGGCAACATTGCATTACGTACGGGCATTGTCATCTTTGAAACAACTCATATCTAAAATGAACGAAACGAAGAGGGCAGGCAACATTACTGAGCAGCAAACGTATGATACGGTTTTGCTTACATCAATCTTTCTGTGCAAATACGAAATTATCAAGGACGGTGTGGCAAGTTGGAGACATCATCTAGACGGAATCGAATCCCTTTACACAATTATAGCATCAGAGCGTCAAGGACCAGGCAATGAAACGATCAAATTTGCAAAGAGCTTGTAAGTATGATGCCGCCTCTAAGGCATTTTACAGCTAAAGTATGACACTAACACCGGTATTCAATCAGTATAACCTATCATAAATGCATTGCTAGTCTAACAGTTGAATCTGCACAAAGACCAAACACAATGCTTGAGGACGATCTCGATATTTTCTCTCCAGATGCAGACCAGCTTTTATCCATTGACCTGTATATGGGCTGCTCTCAGGTGCTTTTCCTTCTGTTGCATCGAGTCATGTGCCTGTATCAATTCATGCAACAGACTGCACGATTTAATCATGAAGTGGAGATAATGTAAGCACCCCCAATTCCCAACCCAAGCGCAGTTGTGCTCACCACTCAGGTAGATTGGAGATTCTCAGTCGCAAATCTTGGAGATGCCAATTATTTGATATCCCAGGAGATATGACTGTCGATACTTTTTCCAGCCTGCATCATATTGCTAGCGCTTTTGAGAGCTGTGTTTTGGTTTGCCTTCATTCAGTTATTGAAGACATGGCTCGGTTGGATGCTACTGACTTGGAAACGAACGCGGGAGAAAGTCCAGCCCAGTGGATTCCAGTCTCTAAAGCTGAAGCTCTCCAAGCCTGCATGGAAGAAATAGAGGCAGTTCCTTGGAATGATCAAGTGGAAGCAGGGCTATTGCCAATTCTCTTTGTCATAGCCTGCGAAGCTGAGAATGTCGACGACAGTCTTGCGGCGATTCAGAGGGTTGACCACTTGGCGAACAGCTTTGGCATTGGCAACCAACGAAACGCAAGTATTCTAGTTCGAGAGATTTGGCTCCGTCGTTTGCAAAACGAAAGTGGGACATGGTGGGGATTATTAAAAACCTCCAACTTTACGGATTTGATCTTGACATAGAATATATTCTCAAATAGTCAAAATGATCTAATTTCAATTTAAGAATGAAGCATCATGTTTTATCATATTCGACGCGTGAACCATATCAATTGCATGCAACGCGCAATCCAGCGACGCGTCGACTTCTTTCAACTTGCATCAATCATCTCCATTGACAAGAACGATTCTAAGGAATATGAAAGTAAAATGAAAGACCATCAGCCCGAATATCGGTTCAAACTCAATTCGCTTGACATTAAGGGCTCTAAAGCTGAATTATTTCATTGAGGAATCAAACTCGCCAGACATGATGACGATATTCTGATTATTGGTGGGTTTGATTCGTTGGAGAGATGGATATGCAACGTTATGCAAGGCCTGTACGAGACCGCGAATCTGAGCGATTGGGTCACATTCCAAGCCAGGGTATTGGTGGCGGAAGACAGGGCACAGTCCATTTCCATGGGCAAGGTTTCATGGGTTAAGCCATTGGTCATCTCGGATAGCATAACAGATATCATGCCACCCAAATGTTGGGTGCGACTTGTGATTAAATCGTGTAGGAGGCGGAGGCGCCATTTTAACCTGAGTCATGCTTGAGTTGTGCCTGAGCTAACCCCGAGTAGCGACCGGGCAGTCTGAGCTGATGAAGTAATGCTCCAATTGGATGAATATATTTCCTAACATTGCACTGTTGAATTACTCAAGGCTATGCGTTCTAAAGAATGCCTACCATGACTAATGAACCACGCTCTCGGAACGTCGCTGTGCTTCACCGACCACGGGAGCAAAGGTCCATGCAGCGCTAGACTGAAGATTTGATGTTGATGGTGGAAAACTTGGTTCAATGACTACGACACTCCCTGCCGCCCTGCACACATCAGATGTGGTAGAAGTCGCATACATTGGCAATCAATTATTATACGCTGATGACTACGATGACGATTTCTGCAAGTGCTTTATTTGCACAGATTGACAGGGAGATTCCGACTCCGAACCTGCGTCCGTCGCAGGGTTAAGACGTCGAGCATCCCAGCTCAGACTCAATCCACGCGGCCAACTGTCCGCTAACACCTTCTGGGGCATCCCTAAAACTGCCCGAAAGGTTGCATAGTCTCTGGGCCCACTGGACCCATCTAGGCCATCCAGGCCATTGGATCGCTTCTCGTAACTGCAGTCGAGTACCACTAAACCAAGGATCTGACGACGTTGAATCACGCCACACTCTGACTCGGCAGACCCTGGATGGAATCCAAATGCGTAAAATATACGAGATCGCAACTGACCAGAATCGACGGCAACCACAGGATCTTGGGGCACCATTGGGCACTCGGTGAAATGTGCCCGTCTACCTGCTTCATCGTAGGCTCGTGCGCCAGAGTGGTCTTTCGGTAAAAGTGATTTGTGGCTCTTTATTAAAGGAGGACAGGGATAAGCCAAATTAAAAATGAAAGACCACTACAGCTGCTCAGTTCTGCCATTCCGAACACTCAGCTGAATTGCGGGCCTCAGAGGACTCACGCGACATTCAGATTCCGTATTTTAGGATATAGCTGAAAGAAAGAAAGGCCAAGGGTTGTCTGATCTTGACACATTCCGTAGAATTATCGAGATGTGGTTCCCAAAGAGGCGCGGCCGTTCCCCGATTTGGAAGACGGATTGTTTTCCTTGTAAAGTCGCGCGTTTATTAAAAGCTGCTTCGTAGTAAACGGTCAGCACCAGCCACACACTGTAGTTCCCGTCCAGGCTCTAAAAACAACTCTTCGTCCAGCAGTAACAGCTCATTCTCCCCATCACTATCTTGTACATCAACAATCACTCGTGCCGACATAACAACACAATGGCTTCCAAATCTGCAGCCGAAAAGCCTCAGGGAGTCGAGCTCCCTGATCGCATCGTACCCATGCGCGTCATCGTCTGTGGCGTCCGTCGCACAGGGACTCTAAGTACGTTGTGATATTCCCCAATGTTCCCTGCATCACGCAATCGCGTTTATGAACGAGATAGACTTTCCCGCCCCCCCTTCATGCACCACTCACTGCCGAGATGTGTAAGAAGCTGACCATTGCTTCCCTCTTGGGCCAACAGGCATCCGTAGCGCGCTCTGGCAACTGGGATTCCATGACTGCTACCACATGCACACCATGATTGAGTCGCCGGGCGACGGCGCGCAGTGGGCCCGCGCAATTGAGGCCAAATATGCCGGCAAGGGAACTTTCACCCGTGCCGATTGGGACCGCCTTCTCGGCCGCTGTCAGGCCGTGTGCGACGATCCGGCCTCATTTTTCGGTGCCGAACTCGCCGAGGCGTACCCAGATGCAAAGGTCATTATTATGAACCGCGATCCGGAAAAGTGGTACGAGAGCGTCCTGAATAGCATCTACACGCTCACCCAGCCACGAGGTGTGGGACATGTCCTCAACATGCTCTACTGCCTGACCTTTGACCCTATCGTTCGTCACATGAAGGACTATAATGTGATAACAAGGGCACACGTAATAAAATTTGACCATGGCAAAGAGAAGGAAAAGGCCATAGATTGGTTCGACTCTCAGTACAAAGAGTACCGAGAGCGGATTCCCGAAGACCGACGGATTGAGTACACCATTCAGGAGGGGTGGAAGCCCCTCTGTGACTTTCTAGAGGTCCCCATCCCTATGATTAAGGATGATGCGACTGGTAAAATGGTCGAGGCACCCTTTCCTCGACTAAATGATGGTTCCATGTTCCAGGCTCAATCAAACAAGATGTTGGCTGAAAGCACAAAGAGAACTAATGAGACTCTATTAAATGCCCTTGGCAGACTGGCGCTGACCGGGGTTGTGGGGTACGCCGGGTATCTAGCTTGGACAACCCGAATCGGTGGTCGACTTTAAGCAACGGCCATGCAAATACTACTACACATAATTTCACCAGGAAAACCTGGCATCAGCTGGTCAGACTGAGCGTAGACAGCAGCATGGCCTATTCAATTGGAATTTGGGTTGACTTTGGCTTAAGGTCCACGAGGACTTTGACCACGAAGCACTCAAAAATGTATTCTTATTTCACTTACGCCATCCCTTTTTTTAATGAAAAATACCTAACTCTGCAATTCCCTCATCAAGCTTTCAAATCTTAATTCCTACACTATAAAGACGCCCTAGTCAATACCAACCTACTCATCCCTACATGCCTTAAACGCTAACATGGTGCAACACACCATGAATATTAACATGACACATAACCCATTTCATCTGATACTTGTGTTCGTCCCATTGTGTTGATGTGGCTTTGTTCTTCCTAGCGACAGTAAACTGCTTCGTCGTTCAGCGCACAAGGGAACAAAGAAACAAAAACAATCAACAAAGCCCTATACAGTGCACGAGGAAGTCCATCGAAGTAGTTTTAGGTGATTGACTGTTTGAACTACGGTTCAGGCTGATTGGATGTGATTGAGAATGATATGATGATGTCATTCACACGCAGAACAAGCAAACAATGTTGTTCCCATGATTTCGTCTAGAGTGATGATGGCAAGTCATTCTTATAGGTCACCATGGTCCATTTCACGATTGGGAATAAAATCTCTCCCAAAATTCCACATCGTTCGGTTTGGCGGTTGCACTGGTACCAGTCATGAATAAAAGCACAGAAAATGGATCGGCCTCTCGCCAGGACAATGATGAAGACGTCGTTGGTGTCGCAATGGCAACAATGACCATTCAAAATCATAACCCTATACAAACTACTCAACAAACGCCGCACCCAGTCCCTGAATCCGGTATTCACCGCGATCTCGAAATCTCCGACGACATCTCACAAGCTTCATCAAGATGCTCTCGCCACAGCGCAACCTTACGTGGATGGAAGTCATACTTATGCATCGCCCTTGTCTATTTACTGAACATGATTCCATGGATTGCATGCATGGTACTGTCCTATCTACCACTTCGCATAGTCAGCCTACGCGAAGCATCGGACGCAATGTATGTATTATCCATCACATGGGAATCGATTTTGTCGCTAATGTAAATAGCCTCCTGAATATTCATTGGAGCACTATCGAAACCACATTCATGACCATTTTGTTTGTTGTTTCGGGTACCTATCGAGCTGTACACGGTGTGGTTCTGAATCCAAGGTGCTGTATACAGCTCGTTAGCCTAGTTGTCTTTATGTCCTTGGTTTGCGGAGGAATCATCTGGGCTGAGGCGAACATGGTTAATTGCCACTCCAACACACACATTCCCGAATGCCATGCCACAGTCGACCTCTTGCGCATGACTGGAAGGTTCCGGATATTTGGAATGTAAGTATAATATGGTAAAGCCTCCTCATATCACGAATGGCTAATATTTCAAAAGCTCAGGTATCTCCTTCTTTACATTGATGATATTTTATTAAGTTAATCTATACCTCGAACCCTCCTTTAACTAGAATAATTATATCTCATGGTCAATGCCTGGTCGAGCTAACAATAATACCGACTCGCATTAGTTGGAGGCATACATGGGAGTCAGCTTTGTTTAGGCAAAGAATCACAATACCTCTGCTCAGAGAAGGCTTAACCTTAAACTTTCGCTCATTTTAAGTTTTCTTTGTCAATTATCGCTCTGCTAGCTTTTCAAATAGGATTACTGACATGGATAATCACATGGAAGACTGCTATGAAGTATAATACAATCTGTCAGTTCATCTGGATCTTCTCTCAAGTTCTTGCTTGAAAGGAATCATCAGTAATTTCCCAAAATTCGATCTTCAGTAGACTCTATCTGTAATATTTTCTGTGTAAGAATCACTGCTACAATGAGTGGGCGCCAGTCTGTGTTCTTCTCCAGCAATCAGCTTACCCCACATTTGCGCGAGTTCGAAAAAAGAACACCTGATCAATCCGTGAAGATGGCGTGGGGGGCGTCGAATCCCGCGGATCCCGAGGGCATAAGTACCCTCACCATTCATTAGCATATTGTGCTCCCCACCGGATTGAGCAATTGTGATCTCCGCCGGGATAAGCTGCCCCGCCAGATCAAACTGTTCTACTCTCCACCGGGCGAAATCATTCCTGACCCCGCCGGATCAACGCATCATCTTTAACCAACCAGAACATTTCTACTGTCGCTTTTGGTCATTCTTAAAGCATATTCGGTTAGTATCTATCTACTACCCCGTACCTAGCAGAAGATGCAGGCTTCTTAGCGACCCCTACCCCGTGGGTAGTAATCACGGACCCCGGTTTTCTTCCCCAAGGGAGAGGCAATGCTGAAATACATCATGTGTTCTGGCTAAATCCCTATAGTCTACTCTACTATAATTTATAATACGATAATTTCAGACATTATTGGCCAAACCAGTGATTACCAAGTTTCCTTCCCAAGAAAGTATGGCTCCGGAAGGTGTCTTGGAACATTCTTGTCAAATACGAAAACCCTGACACTTTTCTTGAGGTTTTGAAAGACTGACAAACGCTATGGGTGCGCTGTCATATCTGGAAAATTGACCGTGCCACTCTGAGTACAGAACAGGTTTTTTCCATTCACTATACTGATTTAGCAAAGCGGAAACTAACTTGGCTATTGATCATCACCAGTTGGAGGATATTCAAGAATATGGATTCCCATAAGTTCTTCATTTTCATTGGAACACATGCGTATTAGCTTACCCCGGAATTCTTGGCTGGCCAGGGCTTTCCCCTGGAGTCCCTGGGCTGCGCCTCATGGTTACAGATGCCATTCTAGCAGGGCAAGTCGCGGACCATTTGCCTCATTGACCACTATTAGACTAGTGGATTCATAGAGGATTATATTAATTTGTACTTCATCTTCAGACTTATTGATCGGTCTAGATGGGAACTTTACTTGGTATGACTAGCCCATGATATGTATCAAGATGCGGTTTGCCTTTCTCATCTTTAGTAAAGTATCAATGCGCAGATGAAGCCGACACTAATAAACATGTTGCATTTCAGCTTTCACATTGCTATAATACTTCTAATTATAGGCATCAATTGCCTTGGTAATTTACAATGTCGATGGTGTTGAGAACATATAAGTGTTAATCCATCCCTACCCGACCCAATAATAAGAGGAAAAAATGGTGCAAATCAATCTGACGAAATGTAGGTGTATAAGCCGTGTCAATATAGACCTACTAACTTTCCCATTTTCGATGAGATTTCCACATGCAGCTCTTGGCACAAGTCTGTCGCATATTTCTTCCTTGGTATGGAAGGTGTCCCGTACCGGTTAAATCTTACCGAACCAATTACAATTCACATCTCGACAATTCAGCCTAAGATCCTGACTTGGCAGAGAATAATGGTTTTTTTTGAAGTTCTAATGAGACTGCTCGCGACTCTCTTTGGAATTGTGTCTCAAAGATGGTAAAATAATGACATATCTATGCAACTACTGTGCTTCATCTCGTGGTCGTTATACTCAGCATCAGTTGGATTGAAATGTAGAGCTCCTAAGTCAACTAGGACGACTCGCATGCCGAGGTCAAATTATGTTCTGCCTGTGCCCGTACAACCTTTTTTCTACCGAGGGGTTACACTTCACCGTTCCTACCACACCATTTCGACAAAAACATGTCTTGTTTCAGGCCCTGCAAGCCACGAATGTAACTCGACACCCTCTGAGGCAAAGATGTGGCGTAGCTGGAACATGACAGTCTCGTGGGGGCTTGGTCAAGATGAAATGCAAATATATCTTGCCCATCAATCGCATTGTGCAGCATCTAGACTCTAAGCAGGTTCCTCGGAATATGTCGCCATGAAATTCTTCTTTCTCCCCTTCCTGCTTAGTTTGCCCGCTTGTTGGTGCATTTCAACCAGAAACTCGACCATAGACGTGTTTTCTAACTTGCCATCATGCGCAGTACGTTCTTACCCATGCCCTAATGTGAATCTAAGATGTGACGACCTACTAATATTCCACAAGGTCCCATGTCTTGAAGATGCCATTGCAGAATCGAACTGTAATTTCACAGACACTACCTGCATTTGTACCGATGATCTCATCTTACAATCGGCTGGGCTTTGCGCCTCCAAAGGATGCAGCGTGACAGAGCTCCTTGGTATGTTTAGCGAACAAATGCGAAAGCGCTGGTGCTAAAAGTACACAAGCAACTAAAAACGCAACTTTGACGAATTGTGGTGCTCCCATACGCAACAAGACGCCGATCTTTATCAATGTCACCATAATATTGGGAACATTGACTGCAGTCTTTATACTGCTGCGATTCGCGACCAAGATATTTCTCATGAAAATAGACTGGGGATTAGATGATCTATTCATTCTGATGACCTTTCTGTGTGGACTTCCATCTACGGCCATGAACATCCACGGCACAGCTGGCCATGGAGAAGGCAAAGACATTTGGACACTGAAGCCTGATCAGATCACCACTTTTGGGCTCTTCTTTTATATACTTGAAGTGTTCTACTTTGCGCAAGTCTCGCTCCTAAAGATGTCACTTTTATTTTTCTACCTGAGAATCTTTTTCAGATCCGCGAAAGTAGTGCTGTGGAGCACCATCATCTTTAATGCCCTATTTGGAATCAGCTTCATTTTTCTTGCCATTTTTCAGTGCTCGCCGGTAAGCTTTTTCTGGAAGGGCTGGGACGGAGAAAGTAAGGGAAAATGGTATGTTAAAGCCTTCACTCGACGCAGGTTTAGCTAACAGGAGTGCCAGTTTAAATACAAACGCTATTGGCTGGGCAAACGCGTCCATCAGCATTGCTCTAGATATCTGGATGCTAGCAATACCTTTGTGGTGCTTGCAAAGCCTGAAAATGCATTGGAAGAAGAAATTAGCAATAGCGACCATGTTTATGGTGGGCACTTTGTAAGTTTTTGGTCAGATATTTTGACTGATGGCTAATTTGTTCAGTATCACCGTTGTTAGCATCATTCGTCTGCAATACATTGTAACCCTGCGTTCGTCTCACAATCCTACATTTGACCAAATCGATCTATCCATTTGGTCTACGGTTGAGATCAACGTTGGCATCATGTGCGTGTGTATGCCAACTCTAAGAGTCCTACTTGGCCACTTCTTCCCAAGGCTCCGCGGCTCAACGGACGACTCAAACAGGTATATCAAGCACAGCGGCGGTCCAGTGTCAAAGTCGCGCCTGGGAATTCGAAACGTGGCTGTTGTGGGCCCTCCGACAGCGGAAGATAGGGTGTCAACAGCCAATCGCGGAATTACAATAAACAAGTCATTTGACATACGACATAGCAATGGTGATGACATACATCTGGTCGATTTGGGCACCATGGATACGCAGTCTGGTATCCTTAGACCTAGCACTAGCCGCACCAGCGAAATGTCCTTTGTGGTAAAATCTTGAAACATCATATGTAGGACATAGAGTTGAGCAAAACAATTCATCTTTACACTTAAATAAATCGCAAACCTTTCGATGGAGGTGCCATGCAGTGATCTCTCCACTATCCGAAAAGCCCAGCAGGCAACCAACGCGCCGTGCATATTCTCAGTATCGGATGAACTTTTCTTTCCGTTTCCCAGCCAATGACCTGGCATGGCCAGTGGTTTCATTCTGCGCCTCGCTCACTCAGCCACAGTCGGACATGACGCTAATCCCTGCTTGGTGGGCTCAACTCCTAATCAGTTCTGGATGCAAACCCAGTGGTGGGGCCTACGAACTCCTCCGTAAGCAAGGCATTTTACAGATTCAACGTGGCTGCGGCACATGCCTTTTGGCTTAAAAATGGCGCGTTGCTCTGCTGCGAACATTGGCATTTGCATTTCTTAGCCACGCCTGTTTTTATTTGTTCGTTAGCTCTGTTTTGTCGTTTGTGCGATTGATACCCTCGAGTCGCCGAAGGAGAGCGACCCCGCATCCGAGTCCATTCCCACCTTATTATCTCTGCTAAGCGCCCTGCGTCCATCCACATAAATCAAAATGAGATTGATAAAAACAAGAAAAGTGGTTGAAAACGACACAATCTCGTTTGAAATTTTCACAGAGGGCCAGATACCGGAATACGCCATCCTCTCACACACCTGGGAGAAGAACCAAGAGGTGACCTTCAGCGATTATAAAGATAAATCATACAAAGCAAAGAAGGAAAAGGGTTACAGAAAGATCAAGAAGACCTGCGAGCTCGCAAGGAAGCAGCGCATCGACTATGTTTGGGTCGATACTTGCTGCATCGACAAGTCCAGCAGCGCAGAGCTGACGCAAGCCATCAATTCCATGTTCAAGTGGTATCAGGCGGCCAAGGTTTGTTACGTTTATCTCGGCGATCTAGAAAAGCCCCAAGACGTCGAGCGGGTAGACAGCACCGCGCTTGGGAAATGCCGATGGTTTCGTCGCAGCTGGACCTTGCAGGAGCTGATTGCGCCAACAAATATTTCGTTCTACTGCAAGTCGTGGAGTTTGATTGGATCCAAACAGAAGCTCATCAACGAAATAAGCACCGTTACGAGGATTGAGACTGGAGTGCTGGACAAAAGTGTTCCCTTGTCATCCGTTTTGGTCGCCAAAAAGATGTCATGGGCATCTGACCGGAAAGCCGCTCGCGAGGAGGACATTGCCTACAGCTTGCTAGGAGTTTTTGACATCAATTTGCCTCTCATTTACGGCGAGGGAAACAAGGCATTCAAGCGGCTGCAAGAGGAGATTATAAGATCCACGTACGACTTGAGCATCTTTGCTTGGAAGCCGGTCGATGACAGCCGCAAAGGCATGTACTGTGGATTTTTGGCCGAGTCACCTGCCGAATTCTACTCTTGTTCAAAATTGGTCCCCCTCAACAGATTCTGGGGAAGCCAAGGCGAACTTGTCATTGCTCCCATGAGTCTGCGGGTAAAAGCGCCGAACTTTGAACTCCGCTACAACGGAAAGTACCAGTACGCGCTGAGGCTCAATTGTAGAGATCCCGATAACAGCTCAGAAGGAGAGTGTTTGGCCTTGCCGATGCGCAAGATTGAACCCAAGACGTATGTGAGAGCTCGAACTCTTCCGGTCCACAACGAGCCTACATCGTTCAACTTTAAGAATTGTACCATCGACGACATGGGATACCGCACAATGGTGCTTCTAACGAAATTACCAGAGCCTTTGGGGTCTCAACCGTTGAACAATCCCCAGAACCAAGACCTCGCATCAATAACTCGCTTTGCGGCTGTCCAAGTTGCTACTCATCCGGACTTTTCATTTTGGAACCCTCCAGCATTTGAGGGATTCCCTCGAAAGTTTTGGGATTTACAGGATCACGTCTTCTTCAGCACTCACGGCTCGACGAACAATTGGGGAGCGATTTCTCTAGGAGATGAGAATGGCCACACCATGGCAATCTTCTTCTGCTATTGGTACAAAGATAGCGTAGGATGGGACTGCAAAGGGACCCTCATTGGATTGAACGATGCCAAAAATTGGATGGAAGTTTGGAGAGAACTGTTCATCTTTGCCGACCAGTTTGACTATAATGCGGATTACGTGTTGAGTCAGTTGGCCTATTACGGTGTGAATCTGCAGAGATCGACAACGACCATCTCGGGGCCCAGGGGATCAAGCAAGGTGTTTTTCGACATTAAAAAAGCTAACAATCGAGGAATATGCTACGAGCACTTTTGGAAAATCAACATCGGGCTGCAGTAATGGGGCGTCTGCCTACGAAGCTTTAGTAGTGGCCTATGTTCTCAATCTTATGGAGCATTCCTCTCAGAAGAGTCACGACACTTTCTCAATAATTCGCACCATACACGAAATACTGTAGCTTAAAAGTTTCTGAGATATTTTTGGAAAGGCCCTTTGGCTAGAATCTTGTGCAGGGTGATCATAATAGTCCGAGGATGTGTTATTTATTCACCTTCTTTCTTGTAAATACAAACACCATTTTTGATGAATTGAAAAGCTTTTATTGTGCAGTGATTAAGATTATCTAAAATTTCTCTCTGTTCATCGATTCGCAACCCAACTGCAGATTCCATTCGAAGGATTAGTCTTTGTATTGCCAAAATTCTACGTCATTTCTGTTAATAGCCGCCAATGTGCCAATCACATTGTCTTCTTCGTCAAGAGCCTGGGCACCAAGCGACCGCACCATGTGGCATCCATCACAGAGAAGAGATTCGATGATGTTGATTGTTGCACACAAAGTGCGTGCATTGGACTTGGCGCGACGGGTGCACTTCCATTTGGCATGATCTTCGCGGGGATCAATCTGCAGGGCCGGTCCGCTTGGATCCACAGGCATGGTGTGTTAGTGACCGAGAATCGAGGAATGACTAGTGCAAAGAGGCTGAATGGGCTTGGGATGAGGATGGGGTCCTAAACGGCTTGTCAACTGCTATTGGGCTCTTTGATTTGGAACTAAGCCAGGGCCCCAAGCGCCATTTTTATTCAACTAGCAAGTGACCATTCACACTCGATGCCGACATACCCAACGGTGATTGTGATTGCAATTATGTCGTTATTCATTGGCGGAGAGGGATTCCTCTTCAAGTCACTGGTCTCATTGCCGCGGCTATTGAATGCTTTGCCAAAAGCCGGTGGAGCAAAGCTTGTAGTATCCGGCCGCCTTGTGCATGAAACCTAAATTAGCTTGCCAATAGATGTTGTGCAATCACAGCATCCCATAATGGCTGAGAAGGTAGTTTGAACGTCCCTCTGACTTTGCCTACAAGTTGTTATGAGAGCCACAACTACCCAGATATGCTTTTCTATTCGATAGTGTTCATTCTAGTATACAAAATAACGTGAACTGAGATGCCAGTCGGTCCTAGGAGGAAAGGCTGAGCCACTATTAAGTCGAGCTTGTGAAGATCTTTCCACATTGGTTATCAAGAGTCATCCTTCAGGTGGGCCTGATCGTCGTACCCGACATGACCTGGAATCACAGACTCCCCTGGCGCAAACAGGTCTAGAGAACCAGTGGACCCATCAGCGATCTACCAGAGCCTCGAAGCTGGGGCCACATCCCAAATCCCGCAGGCATGGAATGGAGGTGGGATTCCTGCAGCGACCTCGACATGGGATATGGCGATTGTCAGAACTTGCCACATCAATGGTGCCGAGAAGGTCGGATCAGCAAATCAATCATCACGTGTAAAATCTTTGTCGCGCCATTAATTAGCAGCTTCCACATTCGGCCCAATGCAGTCTGGTTCTGGACCACGGGCAGCCGGGTTGGGAGGGCCAAGGACCAACACGACACACACAGTAGACCAGAGCGTGGGTGCCATCCGTCCTATCGGTGTCACACCCGATAAAAAAAATCAAAATGGCATGAACCCGCATCTGCCGATCGAAAGGTAGAACCGGGTATTGGGTAATCATGGGATACGAGCCTGGGCCGGATGAGAATCGCGCCTTGGCCGTCTCGGCGGGGAATGAGCACATGCTTCAGTTCAGCCCTAGACAGAGGGGATTTTTGTGGTTCCACCTACTGCAGCTAGTGCCATGGTGAGAAAGCAGGGGCTGCTCGGCCATGGTCGGCAACAGGGCCATCTTGGCACTGGACATTCCTGTCTAGCGGCGCGTGGGGGAGAACAAGCGAATGAATAATGCTACGGCCAGCCTCACCAACCAGACGGGCGCCCGCACAAATAGGCAAAAGCGACGCTGCCAAGGCAGGGCCCTTGTCAGCAGCGGTCCCGGATCATTTACAATCATGACCATTGGCTTGGCCGTGGGGGAACGCGATGCTGAAAACGGGCAGGGAATGGAGACGTAGAAACACTGTCTTGATCGAAAAGACGCTAGGGAGCTGTGAAAAAGCAATCCCGGCGCCTCAACCCATCATGGTCCTTTTGGGCTCCGCAAACCGGACATTGCAGCCTTGACCATAATGCGTAGTGCGTTGGAATAGGCTCTTGCGTTTGTACAGCCCACCACACGTGGCGTCCGGCACGGCGAGAAATAGCAACGGGAATCCGACTTTGACCAGCATGCAACAGGTAAAGCGCGCAATATTGGCCGCCTCCACCCTGTGTTGGCTCTAAACTAGAGTGAGCTGGTCCGCCGAGGGCTACTGCCATGGCCGCAAGACGTGGCTCTGAAATTGAGAAATACATGCGTCGGCAAGTTCCATGTGGACATCCAGAACAACCTGTCACCTCGAGGACCCTTCTGGCTGCAGCCAAGGCCATTTGATCAACTATAGATCAATACGTACCAATAAACGCGTATTGGCCCTGATCTGATGTGAGCCAAGACGGCCCGCGATAACTGATGCCAACGTTCCTAGGTGTGCAGGTGCGCGCTAACAAAGTCAATAGCCGCAATGTAACCAAAGAAAATCTCTTCCTGGCTAACCTTTTTTTCTTTTCTTTTTTCGCTCTTCATGCCGTGATCTCTATCCAAGCCCTTTACATTGTGCGGGGACGATTCCTGGCCCGCCCGGCAGTCGACAATTAGCTAGGGCCTCGGCCAGTCAGACATGCGCCTTTCCCGTTCCCCACCAGTTAAGATGAGAGTAACTTTTTAGCTATTGTATTACGCTTAAACTGACCCCCCAAGGGCTACCGGCTAGACACAGGACCGAGGCCCCAAACACGGCGCTGTCGGATCACGGCCTTGCCTGTCTCGGCAAAGGGCGCTTTTTGAGTAGAGGGCTAGTGCCATGTGGCACGGGATCTGATAAAATTGCGCTCCAAAAAGCTGTTGGTCATTACACAGTGCTGAAGCAGCTCTGAAGCAGCGAGCAAGATAGCTTGCGGTGCTGTGACTCCACGTCCTGAGCCGTAGCGTGCCTACTGGGCACTGACTCGCTTATCCGGAGCATGCAGGGCAGTAAGACGACAAGGATGTCAGTGTGGTTAGTGCGGGACAGATGACTGGCCTTTGACGACCAGCGTGCATTTTGACGGGCCTGGGGCTGTTTGATGATGTCGAGACTGCGGTCTCCGCACACGGGGCGTCCATGATCCATACCCCCCAATAGAAGCCGTTTTTCTTCTTGGGACCTTGGCAGCTCCATCAGACGCCATGGCACCCACCATTCTTTAAACGCTTAGCCTCCTCGTGCTGGATGAGAAGCCCACTGATGGAAAGGTTTTGTTTTTATCTCGATCATCTGATAAGACAGAAAAGAACCCAAGTCTAGACCGCTGATCAGTGGCGTTTTCGTCCCCATCTCCGTCGGACACACTCACACAAGCTGATCATCTATGGCCAATAGACGGCCGTCGCCGAGAACAACCGGACTGGAACGACCCCGCAGACCCTGGGAGGAAATGCAACCATCGATGGAGGGGATGGGTGAAGCGAGGCCAGCATGGGGTGGCGCGCTTTCTGGCTCACCACATCCCACTCCGCTAGCTTCTGTCGAACGTGGGAGTCCAGTTCGACCCTTGTGAGTATGGCATTTTGGGCGTGGATGGCAAAGACCCAGCCGTTGTCTTCATGCATCTTATGGTACTGTCTGTGTATCTATTAAACCCGTCCATCTCGCCGCCCATGATCGACGTGTCTCGGATTCCGCCTCCTCATCCCAACCCTGTTGTCCTCTTGGCCTGAGACGCCCTTCCCCTCGCCGTCACAGAACAGCGTCTACTCCCAACCAGAGATCCGTCATGGCCACTACCGTCAACGCCTTCTCCCCCCAGCCGGTGGGCGAGGATCCCCTCCATGTTGCAAAGGAGATTGGGAGGGATCTGGAGAAGGAAGCTTCGCACCCCGAGGTCCATGATGCCGAGAAGCCGGAGCTCAGCGACGAGGATGCCCAGAAGCAGGATGGTGTCAAGCGCGTCGAGGCCATCACAACCGTTTGGGACAACAAGATTTTGATTCTCATGTTTATTCTGTAAGCATTATGCTGTTTCCCATTTTAAACATTTCTGACGACGAGAATAATCCAGGCTGTACCTCGTCGCTTTTACCGACCAACTACTACAGGCCGTTCAAGGCGCCCTGATTCCCTATGTCACCTCCGCCTTTAGCCAGCACGGTCTCTTGGCCACGACTGGCATTGTCGCCACCATCATTGGTGGTGTTTGCAACCTCTTCATTTCCAAGGTCATTGATATCTGGGGCCGCGTGGAGGGCTTCCTCTTCATGCTCCTCCTCGTCGTCCTTGGCATGATCTTGAAAGCCACTTCTTCCAACGTCGAAATGTACGCTGCTGCTCACACGCTCTACTGGGTCGGTCACCTGGGAATGGGCTACGTTGTCTTGATCATTCTTGCCGACATTACCTCTCTCCGAAACCGAATGATCATGTTCGGCATCAACTACACGCCCATCATCGCCACAACGTTTGCGGGCCCTCGAATCGCCGAGTTGTTCTATACCCAGGTCAACTTCCGCTGGGCCTTTGGCGCCTTCTTGATTATCCAGGTCTTCTTCTGCATTCCTGTCGTCGCCATTTTCCTATGGAGCAAGCGCAGGGCTGTCAACCTTGGCCTTTATCCCGAGCGATCCAAGCAGCGCAATGCCTGGGAGACCTTCAAGTACTACTTTGTTCAATTCGATGGTATGATCTAGTTTGGGTTTTTACCATGCACGGTTTACTAATTATTGACAGTCATCGGCATGTTCTTGACCATTGCTGGATGGTCTATCCTTCTCTTGCCTTTCAGTCTCGTCACCTACGCCCCCAACGGCTGGAAGACTGGATACATTATTGCCATGATCATTCTCGGCTTCTTCTTGCTTGTTGCCTTTGCCATTTGGGAAAGGTTCTTTGCCCCCGTGCCTTACATTCCCTTCAGGTACCTCAAGGACCGAACTATTCTCGGCGCTTGCCTGATCAACGGCCTAATGTTCTGTTCAATCTTGTGAGAAAAGCCTCTGCCTAGGGTGCCGAAAGACATACTAATTGTGCTTAGCTGTTGGGATGCATACTACGGCTCGTACCTTCAAGTCGTGCACAACCTCAGTATTTCCACCTCTGGATATGTTTTGAACGGTCTCTCGCTCATGGCCGCCTTCATTGGACCATTTGTCGGAGTGTAAGTGGTTCCTCCAATAACTTCAGGCATCCTTCTGACTTTGTGGATAGCTTGGTTCGCTATGTTGGAACCTACAAGTGGCCTTCGATCGCCGTGATCCCCTTTGCGGTTCTTGGAACAGCACTTCTCATCCACTTCCGTCACCCCAATACCGACGTCGGCTACCTTGTCATGTGCCAGCTGTTCAACGGTGTCTACAGTGGTGTCTGGGCCCTCACTGCTCAATTGGCCATCATGGCATCGGTCTCTCACCAGGAAATCGCCGTAACCAATGCCCTTTTCAGCCTCTTCGGCTCGATCGGTGCTGCCATGGGTTTCGCCATTGCGGGTGGTCTGTGGACTAACATTTTCCCCGTTCAGCTCCAGCAGAGACTACCAGAGGAGTTCAAGGACCAGTGGGCCACCATTTACGGCGACATTAACGTTCAGTTGTCTTATGAGCAAGGCTCTCCTGTTCGCGACGCCATCGTCGGTGCCTATGCTGATGTTCAAAGGAAAATGGTTATCACTGGTGTAGCCTTTGTTCCTCTGTGCCTCATTTGCCTTGCCATGTGGAAGAACATTAATGTTCGAAAGCTGGAAGCCACCCATGGCACTCAAACCAAGGGCAATGTTTGGTAAGAGTCAGGCGGTCAATTTCATAGGCATTTTTTTACTTGCTTAGCTAGCCTCGTTGCGTTTTTATTTCTAGCTACAGGAAAGTCAGTTTCTTCCTCCATGTTTTACGGTATGCCGCTCTTCGATGTACCAGAAGGGTATCATGGTAGATGAGGTTATTAATTGGATAATTCAATATGCTAATCCAAATGCGATTCCCCGGCAGGCGTAAGATGGATGGGATTCTCCGTAAACCAAAATAAGTATTTGTTGCCTCTGTGGTCTGCCGCCCTGCTCAGTAAATCACCCCCAATACACACCATTAAGCCCGCCTGAATTGATGGAGAGGGTGGCCTAAAATCCGTTGCATTTACAGCATTTTCTATCCCATGCCGATCCTGTAGTAAGTTTGCAATGATGAGGTCGATATGTTTAACGCTTCCACATTTATGCATAGGTATCGTCCGTGAGTATGGTCGGAGTTTTGAAGCTTGTCTGACATAGTCCGAGTCGCTGTCAAATATATGTATAGTGCGCGGACCCAGGCGACCATGTAGTAGTCGCTTGGTAGGAGGGTCGGGCGATTCGATGAGTAGCGGTGCACATTGGCTGGGTGCGAGGGTGTCGTATCGCTATGGTGGAGTGGACGAGCTCGCATCGACAACAAATTCACGGCCCAGGCTGGTCGCGTCGATCTGCAAGCTGTTCTCCCGCGCGCATGGGCTTCAATTTGCTTACCAGCCACTTTTTTAGTGGGAAAAAAGTGCATTGCCAAGTCCAAGTAAGGTATTTGCAGCAAAATTGTAGTTTTCGGCTGAGCCGTGCTGGATTTGGTGTTGCACAGGGACGCAGTTGAAGGCCAATCATGCGTGCATTGGATGGCGGCGGTGTGGCCAATGGCAACTGAAGAGCAGATACCAACTTAATTGATTCATTGCTCATCTGCAGTATACGAAAAGTCGGGCTTTGAAAAAGACGCGTCATGTTACTTGCTTTAATTTCATCGCTTGACACTGGACTGTACAAGCTGTTTGTACGATGTAGTCAAGAGCACGGACTTGGGATACATTCTAGCCTCCCTCGAGGGCCACAGTGCCAAAAGATTACGTCACATCTTATCACGACCATGTCCCGTCATCTATCGCCGCTTAGCAACAGCTCGTCCATGTTCGTAATAAGGCAGAACACATTTGAGTATCATGGGAAACTCTTTGACGTTCAGCATGAACCTAACTCATTAATAAGGTTGTTCTCCTAATCCTTGACCAGCCATCCAGTCATTGTGCCGAGGCCTTCTCAGCAACACCGAAGCGTCCTGTTTATGTTCACAATACATGAACTCTCTCTTGTTTTTAGAATTCACTCCTGCACTAGCCATTGACTAAGAGGGAAGTTTTTCCTAAGTCATCGGGGTGGGCTTATTTGTAGGGATCTTTAAAGAGATCTTTGAGCTGACGTTTGCAAGCTCGGAACCGTGAGACACTTACTTTGCTACGGAAGCCCCTAGCTACTACTCTCCAGAACTCAGCTCATGATTCATTCCCTATTCATCATCTAACTCGCCTAATGGGACGTCATTCGATGGCCTCCAGCGATAGACATTACACGTGAGAGCTTCAGGCATCAAGATGCAGTGATTTACGACAAAGCTTACGTCTCAGTATCACTAAAAATCGAAATAAGCAGCAAATTTCGAATTTAAGCCAGAATTTGATGTCTGCTGACCTTTCAGCATAGTCCCCCAAACCCAAGAGCATCGACCTACTAGACGGCTTTGACCATCCCGCTAATGCGAGAATCCCATCTCGAGCCATTACAATTAGTACATTCAGAGGCCATCATTTTATGGGAAGATCAATAAGCCTCATCAAATCCATCTTTGAAACAGATTTAATCTGCTACTTCTCGGACAATGCCACCAAGAACATATCCAACCTTTCCGTAATTTTACACACAAGCCGAGCCAGTTCCTTCGCTCATGAGATTAGAGCTATCACCATATTTTGTGGTATATTGCAATGGCTACAGGCTCTCAGTCGCATACGCCATATCTCACCCATATCCCTCTCAGGGCCTAGCTAATTTGGCCGAGGCTTATTCATACCCACGCTAGAAATATCATCGGAGGGATGCATCAGCTGCTTGAATAAGGGCTTTCCATGATGATCCCAATGCACATCACGTATGAGTCGTTTCTTTATGGGAATGCCTTGATGTGATTCAGTAAGCAATACCATTACTTTTGTTTGTGATATAGCAGAGTGCGTGACGAGTGGGTCCCCATGTAGATAACAAACGAGGTAAGTGGGCTTTCCTTGGGTACAGTGCAACGATGCAGACAAGGATGTGAAAAACAAAGAGGAGGCTAGCCACCGGGTAAATAAACATTTGCGATTTACATTCGATCGCGTCATGTCGGTGATGCTTTTTAGTCAAGCATATCACAGGCCGTGCTGCTATGCATCAACTCCACCATACGTCGAGAACGCCAAATCAGCTAGGCTCGGCATCGATCCCAGTGTCCAATACATAGATCCTTCGTGGAATAGCTCGTGATTATAGTACCGGGGCCTATTATGCTTGGTCCCATGAGTTGATGTCAACTTGTTTGAAGTGATACCCATGGCTCAAACTTGCATCAGGGACCTACTGAATCAATATGACGCCACAACTTGTTGACACTCACATCCAGGGCTATTTTTGCTAAGAACAGGCGCGAAATTGGATGAACCAATAATACCGACTCCGCGTTTCACCGACAAATCATGGGACCACGTAAGACCCGCTCTAGAACAATCAAATCAGTTTCCCTGTTCTCCATTGAGTCACAGGAAGTGTTGCATGTAACCAGAATCATTGTCGTTTACATGTGATGAGGTTTCCCTAGGCAACGGTTTCCTAGGCTAGCATTGAAGGTTCATTACTCCAGCTCCCATCCTGCCTTCTATAAAGCCGGTTTCCTGTCCACCTGGATTCTATCATCATCAACCCTACTGCTATTCAACATTCACAACCCTTTCACTACTGAATATACACAAATATTACATCATGGCGTCACCGCATGACACCAAAGACGCCCACCACTCCAAGGCCAGTGGAGCATCCAAAAATCGCCAGCACCCAGCTCAGGTATGCTTACCCTCAAACTACACCATCTATTCCATATTCAGTACGCTCTGGCAACATATCTGCTATTAAACTTTCTGTGGAAATATTTACTAACTTTGGTGTAGGATTCAGATGAAAATTGGATTTACCTTTGGATGTGTTGTACCTGCCGCAACAGGAGATATACAATGAATGTCCCCAATTGCCTTTACTGTTGCCACATGCGCTGCAAAGTGTGCCCAACCTTCGAAAACGAAATAAGCGGCCCCATGTAAAAGGGGTCAACATCATCGCAAGAAGACCCAGTATGCCGTTGGCCCATACATAAGACCCTCTTTTAGCTAGAATACGCACACAGACCATTCATAGAAGAGACAGGTTTGAGTCTCGACATGATAGAGAACCTGACGTAATTCCCTTGCCTAGGCACCCAGCTACACGCCTTTACTGGTGACATTTGCCCTACTACGCCCATAGTAGTCAACGGAGGCTTCTATCCCCATGACGCATCTCAATTAGCCTACCCCTCGCCTGATTCTCCTTTTTCTTTAGCAGAATGTGTGCCCTATCCACGTGCTACATTCCAATGTACAAGGTATTGTCTTATCCATTGTTCCAGGCATTCCTTTGTATTGATATTTACTAATGCCAATATTTCTACGTTTAAATTCAACTTGATATGTGCCCCGTAGCAACATCATCCTTTTTGCATCTGTTTCTTTTGTAAGAAATACCTTGAAAGAAATCGCCTTGTATACAAGCAGCCATGATGCTAGAATAGTGCCAGTCCGCACAGAGTTCCTGTAAGTGTGTGCCCCAGGCACCCTACAGAGCAGATAGAGAGTAAAGCATCATCTTTCCTACTACACATCTTTTAGAGCCCTATTGTCCCAACATACTGTATCAAGCCAGAAATTAGCCGTCTTGCATCAACGATCCGCGATAATTTAGAAACATCACTAGACTACGACGCATCAACCCACTGTAGGTCGTGAAAAGCTCTAAATCACTTCGTCTTTAGTGTCAGATTCCTTGTCTACTACACAGGTATTTGGTGGAATACCCTATGGTTATCATACCGGGGTGCCCTGTGTTTACTGTTATGTTTAGTCTCGTGAGTTGTAGATACAGTCATGGTTTTGCAACAACCAAATGCCTTCTGGAATGGTCTGACTGTCATGTTTTATATCCCTAAATGCTTTGGGGCATCTTACCATTGGATTCAAGATTATTTATCATTGTGTACATCAAATACTGGTGATATTGATACTGAATGACCCAGCTACACAGCCTACAAGGTCAGTCATCGAAGAAACATAGGAACCGTTGCCGAACAAGATTCAAGTTTTATTGTATCATGTGGTCATCTTTACCAATGTTTCATTGAATATGTAAAATGACGTTGTGTTCTTTGTTCTGTTTTGAGTCACAGTGAACACAAGATGGCCAGAATCATTGTTACTAGTTTGTGATGAAGCTTCCCCGATTAACATAGATAGATTTCCTATCCCTTAATCACCCAAAGACGAATTCAATTGTGTTCTATCATCTATGACTCGATGTTTGTCGAATTATTCATATGCCAATGTTCAAAGTCACTTCTCAAACTCCTGTCAAATTATCTATAAAGCCAACCTCCAAACCGCATCGAAGGCAAAGTTATCAACCCTACCACTCAACAATCACAACCACACTTAAGCTTTACCGTTACTAAACATACACGAATACACCATGGCGCCCTCGCATAATATTGATGACACCTACCGCCATCTCAAGGCCAATAAAGAGTCGAAGCTGGCCCAGGTTCGTTTCTCTTATTATCCATGCTATCCTTTTTATTTGGCTCAGAAAGGCTACTCCATCTCATTCCTTATCTAACAGAAACAATAGGTATCCACCATTGCATCTGAATCTGTGGATGGGCAAACGGTTGGTTCTCGCGAAATATTCTCCCGTGAAATTGTTAAATGTATACTAACTTCGGAATGGAAGATGCATAAGAAGTGGATTGAAATATGGCAATGCTGCAAATGTGGCGAACAATGGCCAGAACGTATACCTAACTGCGAGAACTGTATTCACCGGTGCAACAATTGTGAAACACTCTGGATTTAGATCAGTAATTTCTCGACGCGAATGGATTTGTTCACAGTCGGTCGCTGTTGACTGATTGATATGGCACACAATAAATAGTTTTGTGATACTTAACAGAGTTGTCTACCATATTACACTTTGATCAGCTCACCTCTCGCCTGCAATGTTTCTTCATTCACCATGCTTTGCTTCGCAAATTTTGAATTCACAATGATTCGCCGTTTCTGTCACTGTTCCCAACCTTCAGTGACCATTCGATAGTAGAATTTCTTACTACTTCATAAAGTGACACATATCGCTTTCTTAAGACATAAATGGGTTTGGAAATCGACCATGGTTCCAATTCCCTAATAAATCGAAACTATTAATCAATCAATTTAGTTTCGCTGCGCTAAATTACATACGCGATATGATATGCGAAGTCTTTCTTTGCTTTCAAGCACCAATGATACACCTTTTTTTTACTTAGAAATGGTAAACGATAGGCACTGGTGATGTAATAATTGCGGAGGAGAGACGACATGAGAGACAGTAAACACGCAGATCCAATTGGTCACAGATATGGAATGATGCCCCTACCACATTTTGTGGTGACTTCCGAGATAGGGCTAGTTTGGTCACTAGAGCATGAAAAGCTTCAAACTAGACCAAGAAATGGCAATGCACTAAATCAGCGCCACCTATACTAATGGAACCCAACCTGAATTATGCTATTTGCCCAAAGGATAAAACGGCGTTTGTCTTTTCTCCGCTTCATTTTCTTTTTCAGCACGCATCTGCTTGTGTTCAAGTAAAGAACCAATTCATTCGCAAAATGAGCAATGTCCTAGTCGTTTTCGGTGCCACCGGCAACCAAGGCTCCTCAGTCATCAACCATGTTATTCAAGACTCCGAACTCAATGCCCGCTACACAATCAGGGCAGTCACCCGGGATCCCCACTCCTCTCGGGCAGCAAAGCTCGTTTCTCAAGGGATTCAGGTTGTTGCCGGTGATCCTTCGGACAAGGCATCTCTTGCTCAAGTCTTCAAAGGGGCACACACGGTCTTCGCGATGACAACTTCCAATTACGACGGCGGGGCCCATGCAGAGCTGCAACAAGGCAAGGACATGGTTGACGTTGCGATTGCCGAGGGCGTACAATACTACATTTGGAGCTCGCTTCCATCACCGGCAGCAATCTCTGGTGGAAAATACACCAAAGTGGTTGGCTTCGACGACAAGTACGGCGTTGAGGAGTACATCAGAAGCAAGTCCTCACTGAATAGTGCATTCTACGCACCGGGATCCTTTATGCAAAATTTTGCCACTATCATGCCCCCGCAGCCCAGCCGTGAAAATGACGGGACTTTTGTCATTGCTCGCCCGGTTAAGCCGTCATCAAAACTGCCACTAATCGATATTGCTGGTGACACTGGGAAATTTGTCGCTGCAATTCTGGCTGAACTATCAAAATACGAAGGGAAAACATTTTGTGGCGCAACTAAGCAATACACAATGGAAGAGCAAGCTGCAATCATTAGCAAGGCAACAGGGAAAACAGTGAATTACGTGGAGTTGCCACAAGAAGTATTTCGATCCTTCTTACCCCCTTCACAGCAGGATGAGTTGGTTGAGATGCTATTGTATCAACAAGAGTACGGATACTATGGGCCAGACACTGAAAACATGATTGAATGGTCCGTTGCCAATGCAAGAGGAAAGCCTAGTACTTTTGAGGAATACCTAGACCAGAATCCACTCAAATTGGGAGATTAGATAGTTTGTTGGCTACAATTGACTGTTTTCAAGGCTTTATGCACAAAGCACCAGTGGTTTCTTTTTCTAGCCCTGCATTCTTTTCGTGCCCCTCCTGTGTGTTAGTACCGGGTCGGCTATGCTTTCTAACGCATACCTTCATTCCTTAAACCTCTCCTTGGCGAGCGTCGTTAGGTACTAGTAGCTTGCCGATCGGCCAGTGCCGGCAAGTCCGCAATTTGCGTTGATCATTAACTCTGTCTCCTATTCCCCCCTCTTGAATTTATTTCAGTTAAGATTATTGTATTTAACTAGCATAAACATTATAGTGAAATCATAAATGTCCTGCTGAATTATGTTCTAACACAAGTAAGAATAATTAATTTATGTCTAGTTGGAAAACAAGTCGTAAGCCTGACCAGCTTACCAGCAGAGAGTCGAAGATACAGTATCAAACACAAGTTTGGTCGTTCAAAAGATCAATCAGCGTACGTCTCTGTACAGATTCAAATATGCTCATGTAATCGTAGATGAAAGTTTCACCGTAGGCAGCCCGATGTGTAAGATGGCTTCCCTGACAGATGCATTCCATCGTACCCCTTTCAACACACCTTCGATCGAAAACAGCTTTCTAACGCCATGTTTTGTACGACTTCTCGCTGTCATCAGCAGACAAACATACAAGTTGAATTGTGAAATAGAAGCCGACAATATTAATTAAATTTATCAAAAGTAGGTCAAGGCCTGTCTTCAGCCGGAGGTCGTGGACCCGCTATGTTGTAGCTTGCGGGCCACGGCGCTGCATGCACCTGCAGTATATTCAGTTGCCTGTTTATCTGTGTCATGTTAATATGATAGCCATAGAGAAATAATTTCCCTATGTTTACCTTTGATTCGTAATTATTATACAAATCTTGGAGATAATTGAATTCGTTCAGATAAGTATCAATATCTCTGAAATGTTTTCTCAATGCTGGGATCAATCTCATTGTCCAAGGACCGATGTCGGCAGAGAACTTTTCCATATCCCATGATTTCCACTCAGTTCTTGTCTTTTGCAAAGAGAATATGGACTTGACTAATAAATCTTTAGTCTTCGCCATTGAAGTATTAGATTTCGACAATATATCAGAAAGGTGTGGTTGAAGAAACTGTGATGGCGTCTGGTTTGTAAAAGGGCATGATTCTATCTATATTTCATTATGTCAGGATACGTTTATGGTTTGCATATTAAGTCACGATGATATCTAGATAGTCAGTATTCTAAAAGCGAGGGATAGTGGTTACGTACGTATTCTTCGATCTTTGTTCGCAAAAAACCGAGAAAGTAATTCCATTCGTGGCTGAATAGTTGTATACGCGACTCACTAACCCTGATAAAGTGCTCCTCGGTAGTTAGGTCTCCGAACTGCATCTGGAAACAGCCACCGGATAGAGGATCAATGTATATATCACATGGGGTTCTGTTTCTTCGTCTCTGGTATTTATCGACGCTCTCCAGTGATCTGTCTTCATCAAAGTACGTGTCGAGAAACATATAAATCGCCCATCTTAGGTGAGACCCCGTTATTAAAATCGATGTTTGCGATTCATATAAATATTCGACTTTGGTAGAAGCGGGGTCTGTCTCCCTAGAAAGAAAATCCAGGTTGATCTGTTCTCTCAGAGGCGTGCCTGGGCATCTCTCTCTGTGATCCTCCGGTGCCGTTCCGGTGTCTGATATCCTAAGAACATACGATGGTAGATCACAGGCGTATTGAAAAGTTCCTCTTATCTTCATTATCATCAGTCCCCAAGATCATAGGTGAACGCGGTCGCATCAAGCTCACTGAGTATATTTCTCCGATAGAGGACTTCGAGGTCAAATATCTGTAGATAAAACCCTTTAATCCATGTGACTGGTCTGGTAATGCTGTTGCAATGAGGGCTGCTACTGCCACGGGGGTGGGGTTTGTGACAAAACTGTGAATTTAGTCGGAAACATCAAAGGACAAGATCTGGCTTCATACATCTTCATGTGTAATCCTCAAGCTCTGGTTGCCTGAGCCGACTCAACTAGCTTTTCACGGCAAACTTTATACAGCAGGCTACAATACCCATAGCCCTTAAAACACAGATATCTCCAATAGCCTCTACCAACCCTCTGGATAACCTTATGGAAAACCTTAATATTAACAGCCAAGACAAAATGGCTGCCACAGCTAGCTTTACTCGCTCTTCCTTTTCCCTCCAGCAGCAGCACAAACAGCACACAATAAATCACACACAAAAGAACAACAACAATGGCCGCTCCTGCTCCCGCCGTCGCTCCTGTTCCTCGCTTGGTCCTATAGCTAATTAACAGCGCCACTAATAATAAGGCTCTTAATAAGTATAGAGGCTAATATAAGAATATTAATTAATATATTATTCCTAATAATATAAAATATCTTCTTAGATTTATTAAAGAGAATCTTAAAAGAGTATCTTTTAATATTATATTAAATTCTTTTTATTTATATAATAAAAATCTAATTAGCCTTATAAGGCTAGAATATAAGATCCTTTTAAAGAGGCTATTATCTTAAAATAAATATTTATATTAAAGGCAGGATTACTAT